>OZ010674.1:56061893-56279393 GCA_963932185.1 Troglohyphantes excavatus | reverse complement strand
TTGATGTTCTTTTTAATTAATTCCTCAGACGATACTTTTTATTTAATTTAAATATTTGTCTACATCAACATAAATACATCAAATAGGGTTCACTTTGTTATGAAACATTATCTTATGGACTGTTAAAAGGGTACAGTTATGCAACTTCATTATGATCATATAGATTTAGTGTTAAACATATTGGAGTTGTTTCCATATAAGCTTTGAAATTCACATTTCTTAAGAATATTTGTACTTTTTTTTATTGCCTTAGAGTTTTACATTCTTACGAATTTCCGATTATTTAACATTAATAATTCTAAACCCAATTTTTTCCACTTTGCGAAACGTAGAAGCTTTATTTAAATAAAAAAAAAATTAAATTTTTCGTTGGAATGTATTAAAATTTTTCTTTTTCATATGTAAAACCCCGATATATTTATAAAATATTCGACTTTTAATTATCTCATATATAATTGCTCATGCATCAAACTACCAAAAACTTATTGGTGTACAGAAACATATTTACTGTTAGGCTTGAATTATATCACTCATACACGTTATGTTTTTCCTAAAATGTATTCTATTAAAATAAGTAAATTAAAAAAAAATATCGAGACCAAAACATGAGTTTAACAATGTGTAATTTAATTTTTAATTAAAAAAAACCATTTTACTCTACTTCCCTACTACCTTTCCCTATTTACTAACCCTACGAAATTTCGTTATTTCCCTCAAAAACGGGAATTTCCCTAATAGTCCGGGGAATAAAGACTCGTTCGTTTCCCTTTACCCAAATGCAGCGAGATACTCTTAAATTTCCCCCCATAAAAACCCTACCCCACATTTCGCCCCCTTAAGTTGCCATTTAGGATTCAAAACTTATCTCATCTCATCCGGGGTCTGTCTCAGGAGCCAAATATTTCACCATCAATTTCTGGCATACCCACTCGGTCCGTGCAATGGCCATTCCCTCGTGTAAATACATCATCTGCGCGCAATCTGGTCTTGCCAAGCAAGAAAAAAACATAATACCACACTATAAAATCTGGAGTAGACTATTAAAATGTTTCTTTTTCATATACAAAATCCCAGAATACTGATAAAATATTCGACTTTTAATTATCTCTCTATTTTTAAAAAAAAGAAGTCCCTAGGGGGAAAAAGTAAGCCCTAGTATTATATATAATTGTTCATGCATCAAAATATTGTTGGTGTACAGAAACATATTTACTGTTAGGCTTGAATTACATCAACCGTACATGTTATGTTTTTGCTAAAATGTATTCTATTAAAATAAGTAAATTAAAAAAAAATATCGAGACCAAAACATGAGTTTAACAATGTGTAATTTAATCTTTAATTAAAAAAAACATTTTACTCTACTTCCCTCCTACCTTTCCCTATTTACTAACTCTACGAAATTTCGTTATTTCCCTCAAAAACGGGAATTTCCCTAATAGTCCGGGGAATAAAGACTCGTTCCCTTTTACCCAAATGCAGCGAGATACTCTTAAATTTCCCCCCATAAAAACCCTACCCCACATTTCGCCCCCTTAAGTTGCCATTTAGGATTCAAAACTTATCTCATCTCATCCGGGGTCTGTCTCAGGAGCCAAATATTTCACCATCAATTTCTGGCATACCCACTCGGTCCGTGCAACGGCCATTCCCTCGTGTAAATACATCATCTGCGCGCAATCTGGTCTTGCCAAACAAGAAAAAAACATAATACCACACTATAAAATCTGGAGTAGACAGTTCGTTCTGGAGAAAAAGGATTTATTCGCTGTTTTTTCTTGCCCTGTTCCCCTCTACCAGAAGGGGTCTTGCCCTGTTCCCTTTACCCTGTTCTTCCCAAGGGGCGCAAAGGAGCATTTTCCCATTTACTGACTCAAACTTAAAGGGGAAGGTGGCGATGGGAAAATATAAGCATTGCACGCGATAGAATTTGCTTCGTCTTTTTCCTTTTATGCTTTGTGGGAAATCGAGAAGACCAGAACAGGTGGAAGACATTCTGGTAGCCCTGCGCCATTAATCTAGGGGCGCCCCCCGAGGGGGGATTCTTCGCGAAGGGCTTATTTCTTTTCGTTTTTTATCACCGATTTGTTTTCTCTTCCCATTTGTATGAGGTTCACCGTTTCAGTGTCACGGATTCCTGTGGGGTCATAGATTTGTGGTTTTTTTTTTTTTGGTTCTGGATTTGGGATTCTTTATTTTGTTTTCTTATGGATATAGAGGTTTTGGCGATTTATTATGTGTACCTGCTTGTGATAAAATACATAATTATTTTTTTGAATCATATACTGTCTAAATTTTGTGAAATAAGTTATGATCCGAAACCATAAATGTCTTCATGTAGGGTTTGGTAATAATAAAGTTTTGTTTGATAATATATCGGTTACCACGGTCAATATGCGTTCAAAATCTATAAAGTAAACTGCAAAATCTAATTTTTAAAAGATAAATTAAATATATAGAACTGGTTTAAAATTGTTCACTATACAAGAATATGGGTAATGCAAATATATATTTATCATTTCTAAATAATATATAAAAAATTATGTATAAAACTGTATAAGGTATCATATGCGTTATATTTATATATATATATATATACATTCCCACCAAAATTGCTCTAATGCGGCACTCGTAAATGTTTCCAAAGAAAGAAAAACTATAGTTTAATTTCACATATTTTTAAGCAGATCTAACTATGAACATAAGTTATATAATTTTATATAATTAGACCTAGAAGGTCAAATTTTTCCAGGTGTATCTAACACATAGTAATTTAGAGTACTGTGACCAATATAACTTTGAGAAATAAAAAAAAATGGAAAATATATGTTTATCTACAGTGGTGTGATTATTTATTATAATTAGGTGTAAAAAAACGTCAACGTTTTTTTAATGTTTAGTAACGCTCTTTCATGTAAAATATACAAAAGAGTATTCATTTATTTTTTAGTTACATCTAACTTTTTAAAATGAAAATCAGCTCTAAATTTTTTTATATTTTTTTTACTAATTATGGCATAAAAATTAATTAATTTTGAACTTTTGGATTAAACTTTCATTTAAAGTCAATTTTCAATCATAACAATTTTCAGTTTCTCCATTTACAGTAATCATTATCGATTATATATCCACCAACCAAATCATTTTTAAAAATGCATCTAAAACAATAGGAACATAACTATATTTAATCTACCTTAATTAAATATATTAATAAATGCGTTTGGAAACTTAAAGGGATATGGGACATATCATAATCAAAAATATCCACAAATATTTAATTGATTTGAAAAAAAATTCATTTTATTTTTAAACGAACGACATCAAATTAATATTTCTACGTAAATTACAACTAATATGTTTAATCAATATTAAGCTTTAGTACAAAATTGCCTGGATGTGTTACTTTGAATTCCTTTTTCGTAGTGAGATCTTTTTCATGTTTGATTAACTCCAAATTGATATAACTTCATATATATTTGAAGAAAATGCTCCAAATTTGCTGCCGTGTATTTTCAAACACATTACTTCAATTTGATTTTAGGGATTGGTCATATATGGATTACGTAGTATTTTTTTAAAAAATAGTTTGACCTGAGAAATTAGTGATTTTTTTCACATAGTTTTTAAGAATTTTATTTGGCAAACATCAAAAATCTGTTAAAACCATTTTTTAAACACGTTCTTTCGCTTATTAAGTAGTAAAAATATAGTTTTTTTGGAAAATATTTGCATGACTTACATCAGAGATAAGAAAGGTAACTTTTTTTGTAAAATGTTAATTTAAAAAAAAAAAGTTACAATATTTGTAACGTTTGAAAATGCGATTATGAGAACATGCTTTGCACATATATGTAAAAATTTATAATAATATCTGCAAAATTAAATAAAAAATAAAAAATGTGTTACATACCCTTAAGAATAAGTTTTATACACA
Source organism: Troglohyphantes excavatus (assembly GCA_963932185.1). Lineage (NCBI taxonomy): Eukaryota > Metazoa > Arthropoda > Arachnida > Araneae > Linyphiidae > Troglohyphantes > Troglohyphantes excavatus. Next base: position 56,275,459 of record OZ010674.1, on the reverse strand, counting down.
TTATATACACATATTCGAATATTTTCAATTACATTTATTGCAGAGTTACATTTCATTTTCAATCTCACAAAATGTAAAAATTCATCATCACAAATAGATTTATAAGTCTGCTAACGTCTTAGAAAACATCCATTGATAACATACTCAATGATCGATAGAACACAGAAATAGAAAGGAACCGTTTTCATCCACATATCCTTTAATCGCCATAAGATCTACTAACTTCTCCCTGGAATAGTTTTTTTTTCTTCTTCTATCGGAATTGCAAAGGTAAGGGGGAGCAATTTTGAAGTTCGGGAAAGAAAAAACGCTTGAAATCCTGAAGTGTGTTTGCGTTTTGCTGCAGAATCAAGTCCAAAACCTTTTGTTCCTGAAATTGTGTAGAAAAACTTCATCGATCAGTTGGGGGTTTGGCAAAGAAAAGCTTTGTACGACTCGGAATCGAGTGTCACCACAAGGGAGCATGTTGACATTTTCCTTGAGAGTATTTTCTTTTTCTAATCGAATTTAATGGTGTTTGCAGGGAACGAAAAACTTCAGATTCGACTGTGAATGCTTTTTTTTTGTAAGCGGGATGTTTAAAGACTTATGTTTTATTGTGCAAGAGAACAGATTCACTTGGAGTTTTCTTTAAATAAAAGACACGAAACTTTACAAAAAATAAATATAGACTACAAATATTTTTCGGACGATAAAAAATGAAGTTAGCTAAGAAATTTTGATAAATAGTGTTTCTTTCAAAATTATTTTTTTACAAAAATAATAAGTACATTTTAATATTATATCAAATGCGTTTTTTTAATATTTTAATATTAGAAATAAGTTTTTAACCTTTTCCGTAGTTGTTCCATAACCGAAAGTGGCTCCAGCATTAGTTGTGAGATAATTCCTAAACATGTTTTGGTGAGGCAAAAAGTTTTGATTTTAAAGGTACATCAAATAATTCTCATAGCTTTGTGGAAGGACGCCTTGCTTTAAAATAGGAGGCGTGTAACTATCTGATGGAAATATCGTTAACAATCCTTTCGCAAAGATCGCATATTTGGAGTAGGGCAATTCAGGTGTAAAAATACTAAAAAGCGCAACCAAAGACGATCTGTTGATACCATTTGTGAAATGCCACATGTCCGAAGCAGTGTAATTTTATGGTATGCTGTAAATATCATACTTCAGACCACATTTGTTTGAAAATTTCATATATTGAAAGTGTCCCAATCCCACCGTTATATATCTATATTATATGGGACACATGTAGTCCCAGCCAGCACTTAAAACGTTGTAATATACCAAAATAGTCTACTACGTGTACTATTTTAATACAAATACTCCACTACGTCACTACGTCAAATAAAACTAAATAATCTACTACGTCAAATGAAACTAAATAGTCTACTACGTCAAATGAAACTAAATAGTCTACTACGTCAAATGAAACTAAATAGTTTAATACGTCAAATGAAACTAAATAGTCTACTACGTCAAATGAAACTAAATAGTCTACTACGTCAAATGAAACTAAATAGTTTAATACGTCAAATGAAACTAAATAGTCTACTACGTCAAATGAAACTAAATAGTCTACTACGTCAAATGAAACTAAATAGTTTAATACGTCAAATGAAACTAAATAGTCTACTACATCAAATGAAACTAAATAGTTTAATACGTCAAATGAAACTAAATAGTCTACTACATAAAATGAAACTAAATAGTCTACTACATCAAATGAAACTAAATAGTTTAATACGTCAAATGAAACTAAATAGTCTACTACATCAAATGAAACTAAATAGTCTACTACGTCAAATGAAACTAAATAGTCTACTACGTCAAATGAAACTAAATAGTCCACTACGTCAAATGAAACTAAATAGTTTACTACGTCAAATGAAACTAAATAGTCTACTACATCAAATGAAACTAAATAGTTTAATACGTCAAATGAAACTAAATAGTCTACTACATCAAATGAAACTAAATAGTCTACTACATCAAATGAAACTAAATAGTTTAATACGTCAAATGAAACTAAATAGTCTACTACGTCAAATGAAACTAAATAGTCTACTACGTCAAATGAAACTAAATAGTCTACTACGTCAAATGAAACTAAACTGTCTACTACATCAAATGAAACTAAATAGTCTACTACGTCAAATGAAACTAAATAGTCTACTACGTCAAATGAAACTAAACAGTCTACTACGTCAAATGAAACTAAATAGTCTACTACGTCAAATGAAACTAAATAGTCTACTACGTCAAATGAAACTAAATAGTCTACTACGTCAAATGAAACTAAACTGTCTACTACGTCAAATGAAACTAAATAGTCTACTACGTCAAATGAACTAAATAGTTTACTACGTCAAATGAACTAAACAGTTTACTACATCAAATGAAACTAAATAGTCTACTACGTCAAATGAAACTAAATAGTCTACTACGTCAAATGAAACTAAATAGTCTACTACGTCAAATGAAACTAAACTGTCTACTACGTCAAATGAAACTAAATAGTCTACTACGTCAAATGAACTAAATAGTTTACTACGTCAAATGAACTAAACAGTTTACTACATCAAATGAAACTAAATAGTCTACTACGTCAAATGAAACTAAATAGTCTACTACGTCAAATGAAACTAAATAGTCTACTACGTCAAATGAAACTAAATAGTATACTACGTCAAATGAAACTAAATTAAAATTACAATAAAACACAAATCATAATATCAAACAACACATTGAAACTTGCAGCAAACGACTGTGTGGACTGGTTTTTTTCTTGTTTCTTTCTAAAACGTAGGGAAGAAATGCAATTACAATGCATTAAAAATTTAATTTATCCATCAATTTTGATTTAAAAAAATTAGAAAATATAAAATAGGAAAAAAATAGGATTGCTTTAAAAATCATTGTAACGATACAAATACTAATTAAATACATAATATAACAAAATAGTTGTTTCTTAAATCTCTGTCGACCCCAATGAAAACTCTTTCAAGAATGAACACTTGTATTAATTGAAATTATTTAATTCCATCTTTCTTATTGCATGTTCAAACAATCGAGGTCTGTTTACAACAATTCGCTTCTGCATTTCGTTTTTCAGTCGTTCCATCTTAAAAACAATTTCTTAATTTATATTCTTATGATGCTTCACATCCACTTAATTTCTCTCGAGACGAGAGTCAACCACTTGGGGGAATACTTTGTCAAAAAATAATTGAGTGGTGGGGCCCTAACTCATCTAGACTTTTTTAAAAATACTCGCGAACCAAACAAAACAATTTTATACTGTTGACGCCAGATCCCTCGGGATGCCAATATAAAATATCATTTAATTTCGTTATCAAGTTTTTGGTGGAGATAAGATGACTGCGTCTTAAGTTTTCTTGTTTTTAATAATAAAGTTGGAGCTTGTATTTTTTTAATGAAATGTCTTTCAGATGGGTAGCTCAGTTTTGTATTTTAGATTACTTATTTAAAAAAAAAATTGAGTTTTTATTATAGGGCTGTAGGGATGTTTGTCTTAAATTAAAATGTTAATAGTTGTGAAGGATTAAGAAATGTAAGCAGTTTGCAATGACATTAGAAATTGAACTTAAATAATCCTTTAAAATACTGTATGATTTTTTCTGCTAAACATATTATATTTTAAAGAGGATTTTATCTAAGAAGTCACGTTTTTCTGTCTTAAAATTTACTGTTTCTGACATCTAAAACCTCTTCAAATAACAAATATACAAGACTTACGCCACAGTTAAATTTATAAAGTTTACTAACGCTTTATTTGCAAAAAAAGGAAAATGTCATGAAAAAATATGAAAGACGGTTTATTTTAAGATGTATAAAACGTTAAATGTGCAATTGTCCTTTATTCTAGATTGATAATTAGTTTTAATTTTGTAATATAATCTAGTTTATGGTGTATAAAATTGTAGAGTTTTTAATTAAATAAAAAAATTCTCCACGAAGGAATATTTTTTTAAAAAATTAACTCTCATCTACGTAGGGAACATTAAAAAGAATATATAAGTAGATTTTTTATTTCATATATCTCCATTTTTGTTCTTATAGATTGTATATAAGAATACAAATTAGTTTCAACGCCTGTAATTATGAAATATGCAACCCATTTATATATATGGAATATTTTCTTCTAAATTTATTTTCTCGATAAATATATTTTATTTTTTTATAAAAATAATTTTACTTCTTGGAATTTCCATAGCATTCATATTTGTTAAAATAGAGAGAAAAAACGTTTACCGAAACTATGAGAATAAAAATGTAAATATTAATCTAAAACATTTTCAAATGGTCATAATGAACAATTCATTTAAGACTTACTCAATCGAAACCGTAACGGATCATCGCATTTTAAACATATGGGTGTACAGATAAAGGACAGAATTGTAAAGTTGTTTTCTCTGTAGAGTAGTATACTTTATATTTCCAATTCATAAATATTAAATATATATTTCAATTTTTAAATTTTTAATAAGTAAAACTTCAAAGAAACTACTAACCGATAAAGATTTGAAAAAAAATCAACATCAAATATTTTTATTAATTTAAAGTTTATGTGTATTTAAAGTTTATGTGTATTTAAAGTTTAGGTGTATAGCTAGAAAAAACTTGAAATCCACGAATGCTTTACATTGATGAGCTCCGTCAGAGGGCAAAACGGGGTAATTATTTTATTTACTAATAAAATTATTGTTAAAGTTTAATAAAATGGCTATAAAATAAAAAATAAAAAAAAATAGTGTGTGAGTTGGCCATATTAAATACTGATTGAAACAACTATAAAAAAACTATACACGGGGACAACCTAAGTTGAACCTGAAGCGGAAGCTATGATATGTATAAATATTCAGTTGTTTTACACTCAACTTAGGTTGTCCCCGAGTATAATCAATATATTAATAAAAATAGGTATTAGCAAATTTTAGTCAAATTGAATTTTTGTTATGTAGTTCTACGCTATTCATACAACACATTTAATAATATCTCCATAAAAGATATTAACTTCAATATTAGTTCACCACATCACTGCTTTCGTGGCTTGTTTATGAATTTATAGTAAAAAAACTATATTGAAATATATCAGACTCGTAGCTTTTTAAGTCCACACTAAACAAAAAAGTACAAAGGCTGGAATTTTAAGGTATAATTTATCTGAAATCCATCACGCGCCCCAGCAAAACAAAACACAGAAAGTGCCTTTGAAGGAAGAAAAATCGCCCGCTTAAAATCGACATAATGTATCTACTGACATAATCCTGAATAATATTTATCGCTTTCGGAGTAAAATCTGAACCGCGGACAGCCATTTCACACGATGCATTTTCTTTGAAAGCATATTAAGGGAAATACCCTATCCATCAATGCCTCTTGTTTTTACCCAATTTCCTTTAAAATCTCTCAGGATATCCTCGAAATCCTGAGGATCAGTTAGAAGGACGTTTGCATAATTTGGACCACGTAAGATATAGCTCTCGCATAAATAACATATACCTGTCTAAAGCTTACTGTAAGCCTCTGAAGAGTTTGATTATTTTGGAAATAGGTATGTGATTACAGCTTAAAGAACGCATAATTTATTTTCAAACTATTTGATTTAAAAATAACTGAGAACAATAGATTACAGCACTTACATCAATTTTAATTTAAAAGTAATAGATTACAAGTTTAATTCTATAAAATATCCCACACATAGAGTATAAATGACCATACATATTAGATGTTTTTTGTGCATCATATACATATAATTTAACTTGTTTATAATGATTTATTAGACCATTTCCCATTTCAATATTTTAAACGTAAAATTTGCAAGTTCAATTTTCAGATAGTGTAATTAATTATCCAGACCGTCTTATCAATACAAACCACGCATTTCCTAAAATATTTATTTATTTAATTTGCAAACCTGATCTAGAATATTTAAAATTATTTACTTTATTAAATTTTCTTGTATCGAAGTGTAACCATTTTATAAAATAACTATGATTTAATATCTAAATTTATATTAATGATATGCAATTTAGAAATAATTTAACGATTTTGTACTACATAATATGATATTTTAAATGGTATTAAATATACACAAACCAATTTTGCATTATATTGTTAATATGTGTCTAAGTAAAATTTATAACATTTAACATAACGGAAACTTTAAAATATTTTATTAAAAACTTTTAAAAGGATAATTATTTGTAATGACAACGATATTGTCGTATTTTATTAAATTATTTATCTGAAAAAAATGTGTTCAATTAGTTTTTGCATGCCTTATATTTTAATTAGTTATTTTTTTGGTTTACATTTTTTTTGTAATTGAACGAGATAGTTTAACTGAAAACCATTGATGTCGTTTTATTATAATACTTGGAGAGCATTATGATACTAAGCCATAATATATTTTGCATATTTTCGTTAGTATACCTTATTTTACGGTGCCGAATTACAAATCAGGTGATTTTTCCTTAATAAAGAATAGGAGTATTTTCATTTTTTTCCGCTTTTGAGTTTTCATGTCCAATATAAAGGAAAAGCAATTATCGATACAAGATTTTGTTTTACTTTCAAGAAATAATTTGAATCCTTTTCACATTTGCATTAGCATATGCCAAAGTAAACGTGTAAACGATCTTTTAATGCGTATTATTTAACAGTTATTTCTCACCCCGTTGCTATTTTTGACACTAGGATATCGCTTATTATTTCGACAGTTAAAATCCATCAATTTTATAAAAATAATGTTCAAAGAAAGTATAATTAATACTTGTACACAATAAATAATGCATTTTTAATTTGTGCTGTGATACAATTACATAATTATTTTTGTTACTTTTTAATGATAGTGATTATACTAAAGGCTGATACAAATTTATATATTAATTCCTTAATATTTTATTAAAACGTAAATGTAATTTCATGAAAAAATTCAAAAATGAATGATGATAATTGTTACTCAATAAAAGTTTACACAATTTCCGCCCAAGTCATGTTTGGAATATATAAATAATTTAGAATAACAAACGAGTAAAATGTAATTTTATTAAAATGAAAATTAAATTATTTTTTAAAATAAATAAAAATATCAATAATAAACTAATCAAATAGAAGTAGGTATGTAATAATTTGTTATGCACATAGTGATACATTCATAATCATCTACTCGTCAATACCTATTTAGATCGCGTTTTTTTTAATATACATAATTGATTTTTGATATTTATTATAAAAAATACTTATATGTAAGCTGCTTACGGAATCTTATAAATGTGTAATATGAACACTTTCCAAAAGCTGTTGTTGTTGTAGATCATGATACATTATAATTTTGTCTTTTAATAATCATAATATATTTTTAATATTTATTAGACAAAATGATTTTAAACTGCTTAATGTTTCTGGCACATGTCTGAAAAGAACACTTTCCAGAACATTTGGTGGTTGTAGATCTTAATACAGGATATTTTTTCTTTTAATATGCCTTGCATATTTTTCAAATGTATTAGAGAAAATTCTTACACACTGCTTAAGGGAGACCGGATCCCCAAATCATAATTTGTTTATTAATTAATTCAGAAATACCATTTTTTTATATTATTAGAACATCTTTTTCGGAACAATAATCAAAAACAAAAATATATTTAAAAAATATATATTTGTTATTTTTTGCATTTGTTAAGCTTAAAATACTTTTTTTTTAAAACACTACTCCTCTTTCAATTTTTAATGTTCTTAATTTTTTTTAATTTCTTCAATAATATCGAAGTATGTACTACAGACGTATGTATATACTTTTGCAGATTTGGATTTTAATAGTTTTCAGAAACTTATTTTAAGTTCAATACCCAATATATATTCAAATGTTTAAGTTTAATGATTTAAAAAAAAATATATAACTTAATTTAAAAAAGCTATACATACGTTTATGAAACTAATATTAAAGCTTAAAAAACTATTAACAGTTTAGTTTTAAGTTAATTATTTACAAAGCCTTAGCATTTTAAACGTGACCAAAATTAAAAAAACAATATTTTGAGTAAATGACGATTGTTGCAGCCGAAAAGTTTGTAGAAAGATGAAAATTTTTATATAAACATCTAATCAAACATATGTTATGTTTCTTTTATTGTTTTGAAATTTTGTACACACCTTCTTAAGTACGTTTAGCATCGTTTTATGAAGATATTTTTTTTCGGATTTTATAGCTTGGGTCCCCCTTAAGGATTCTTACACATGTCTAATACGATCATTTTCCAGACAATTTGGTAGTTGAAGATCTGGCTACAAGATAATGTTTTCAAAATAGTTCAGAATATGTGTAATTGAATTGACAATTGCGTATTGTAAGGCAGAAAGATTTCCTAATCTAAGAAAACTTTTCATCCTAAGAAAATTATCATCCATTCTTCAGAGATCTTTCCAGAACTTAATGAACACCTACACACTGTTAAAAATAGGTACTTAAAGATACGTAAAATTTACTCATTTTTTAATAAAATCGATGCTAATCATGACTCAGAATGCTTAAGTTTTATTTTTTAAAATGACATGTACCCAAAAAATAAATTAAAAATAGTAGTTTCTTGCCTACATAGGCAAACTTCATAAATAACTTTCAGTACTTATCAACAATTTTATCCAAGAATTATCGGGAATGGAACCCAGAACCTCATGACTTCACCATAGTGCCTTTTCCGTTGTACTGCAAGGGCGATGTAAATAAGTCATGTTAAAAAGGTGTGTCACAAGAATTTGAAGTAAGATTACTGAGTTGTAATGCCTCAGTCTCCATTTCAGCAATCGACATTAAATTATATGGAAAACAATCTTCTGAACAACAATTTTCAGTTCCTTAGGTCGCCGTGTTAAAATGGCTTGAACAGAAACTGATATTAACAACATTAAATCACAGTGCTCATGTTTGAGAAAGTACGATTCCTTAAATTTGAGTAAACCATCGCTCATTTACGATGCAATTGTACTAACAAAAAGAGTTTGTTCAGGTACTCATTCTCAAGTACCTTTTTTTACAGTGCAGTATCAAAAATAACCATATTCATTGATATAAAATTTCATCCTAACATGTTGTACTTAATATATTTAGATATTCCGGGGCAGTTTTGTGTTAATTTTTATTATTGAAGGGTGCAATGCATGTTGTTAACATTTCCAAAGTCATTAGGGTTTGTTGTTTATTTTAAAGAGTGGCATATGATAGCTTTTGATTTTCACATTTTCGTGCAATTTGCGCAAATGTCTAATTCTGACAACTGTATGGTGTGATTGAATTTTCATTTATCACAACACAGCACGTTTTCCGATAGTTGATTGTCTAGTCACTGTTATAGTGCATAAAGTGAAAGATTGCTCTTTTTTTAGTTGCAAACAGCAAATGTGTCCAAAAGGCCTGTCGGGGCATTTTTGTTATTTTCGGAAAAGTGCTTACAGCGTAAGTTTTGTGGACACAATTATTTTTAATTGAACATTAAAGAAATAAAACGTGTTTTAATATTATATTGTGACATTTCATTTAATTATTCAACCTTTATATAAATAGTAATACTTCTGCCATTAACAATGTATAAAAAAAATTTCATTTATATTTAAGTTTTTGATAGAGAGAGATGCATCCAGGATTCAAACGGATTCGATGTTTGATATATTGAAGTTTATATTGCAACGTAAATCATACAATTTAAACACGATACATTTGCAGTATGGTTATAAATGCAGTCCATAGCTACTTATATGCTACACCAAATTAAGTAATACATATAACAACTCATAGAAATATCTGAAGCATAATTATTTTGGCAGATCCAATATTTTATTTTCAGAATCAATAAGGTATTTTCTATATAGACCAAAATTGCTGTAAGATAAATATTACTTTAAATTTTCCAATATCCCTATAAAATAAATTACATTTGGTTCGTTTTGTATACATGTATTTCATGATTACTTTTATAAGAAAAATATCTATTTTAAGGATTTCATTTCATTTTTTTTCTGCGCAGTTTGCTAACTGAATACTTTTAAGCGTATTCTAGGGATTTGTATGGCCCCAAACTTTCAAATTGAAAATAGAAAACCCATCCAATTCTGGTTTTCTACAGGGTGTTTTCTTTGAGTAAACCCGCCACTGTCAAAGAAAAAAGATCATATTGGACAAATAGAAGTTTGAAACTTGCGCAAGCCACCCAAAGCAAAAGGTATTTTTTAATATATTTTGTAGTTCACTTTCCTTCACGTTGTTTGTATTAAAATTTTTAAATGTATATAAAATACCATATCGTAGATTTCTTTGATATTGGAAAATTGAAGATGAAGTAAGATTTCAATGTAACTTTGCGTTTGGAGTAAACAAAACATTATTTGATTAACATAAATAAACTCAATATACTTTTTTTGTTAAGTTTTTTTTAATTTGATTAAATTCAAGACCGATATACAAAAAAAATTATGCGCAATAATTATAACCAAATCAACGTTGCAGTAAAATCTAAAGCTTTATATTTTTTGTAATAAATAATAATGTATTATTACTTTTCTAAATAATAACTTATATAAAGAAAAATAATATTTACTTTTCATGCACCAGCCTAAAATTAAAGGTTAAAAAAAGGTCAAAATTGAAAATGTGTTCTCTGCAAAATGGTTTACTTTGTATTTATAAAGCATGTATCATTAATATATTTTTAATTACTGTTATTTTAATTGATATATATTCAAAGAAACACCTCATCGTATTACATTTGAAAATAATATTTCAACATTGAATATTCTTGGGAATTTAAAGTGTGTTCGTATTTCAGGAAAAACTGGAAATCCATGGATGATTTATGACTTTCAGCTCCTGTTTAGAGGGTTAAGCTTTATAGCATACCATTTTCGGAAATATAGCCTGATTTGGTTTGGTTCAATAACTGTTTACTTGCATTATTAAAGCAACGCGGTTAAGTAGTGGTCTGGACATGTGTAAAGTAACCATCTACCAACATTATTAAAGTCCAGTAAAACTTACTTATAAGAGAACATTTTTTTGTTTTGTATGTATACTCCGCACATTTCAAAATGGTATTCTAAAATAAATTTCATTGTGAAAAAAATAGCTAAATAACAATTATCATATTAAAATTATTTTTTAAAAATATCCAGCACGCACTTATAGAAATTTTTTATGAATTGTAAATATTAAAATCATTTCAAAATGTAAGTTTTAAAATGAAAGACATATAAACTCAATTGTTTAATGGTGATTACAGATTAATGTTATTTAACTCAATATTTATCAAAAGTTGTATTATTATTATTGTCAGTGACAGCGTAATACAGTTAAAACGAGCCTTTTATAATGCTTTTATAAATCTTATTTTAAATAAACCATGAAAAATGACATCCTCTCTGTCCAGTCCTTCGTATATTTTTAGATAACTTTCCAGCTGAAGTCGAAAAGGGAACTTGTCAAGAAATGGGGAAACTTGAGACTTCGACCAAAAGTTACTTTTGATAACTCATGCTGACGGGCCATAATTCAGTGCAAGTTGATATGAGTTCGATATATATAAAGGAATGTTGACATTTTGAAGGACGATAAAGTTTTTTTTATGGAAGATCCCCAATGATATCTAACATTTTAGAAAATTATATTAATAGGTTCTTGTTTTTATTTTATATAAATATAGGTTAATCGGATATATTATTCATATAAATACTATTATTGAGTGTTAAAAGTTGCTATTTTCAAAATTATGTGATGCATTACATGATTATTTTTGTTCCAATTAAATAAACAAGTTCATTGAACAATGTAGATAAACTTACTAATATTAACTTTAAATTAAATATATTTCAGAACTTATTTTAAATATTGGCTAATATTTTATGAATTAATCATTATGATTGAAATAATTAGTATAGAAAATGTAACTTGTTTTTTACTACAGTGCATCTATAAAATCGGTATGGGGTGTCTATCCGTAATTAGTCGTATACTAGAAACGGTACTTGTCAAATATTATAGAGATAAATGACATATCATTGTGTAGAAAATATAAGTTTTGTACACTTTAACTCATTGGCATTTGTATCATTCATTGAGACCTAGCATTTGTACCGCGTGAGACGGAGTTTTACCCATAACTGCAGTATACGCTTCCGCCGCCATTACTCCACACGGATTCATTCTATGAAAATAAATGACATACCATCATGTAGAAAAATGTATGTTGAGTCGACCAAGCTCATTTTTAACCCTTTGATCTTTGAACTGCGTGTGGAAGCCAAACGTACCCACGAAAAAAAAAACTTACGATACAGTGCAGACAGTACATAACCCATTTTTTACTAAGATTTTTTAACCAAACTATAGCTATATAATAAACTGTTATATTTATTATCCGTTAATCCGCGTACTGTCTTCTAAAACTATAAAATTATTTGAGACTATCAAACTAGTTTTATTTATTTATCGAATATGGTGAAGTTTATAAATCAAAGTTTTCTTTTAACGGGAAATTAAAAAAATACAAAATACAATTTCATTGCTTCATGAAATCTAAGTATTTTTAATGCACATCAATTATCTGTATGATGGGAATGAGATCGAGCGAATATGGTGACCACTCCATACGAGCAATGGCTATACACGTAATGTACTAGTCCATCAGCCTATATCGGCATGTATTATAGTCCAAAATAATATATACAGGACCAACTTATAATGCATATATTCTCACAAAAGGGCAAATGATTTTATCACGATATTTTACACATATTACAGGATCTACTGCGAGGAGGTACATGTCGTTGTAATAACTAAATAAAAGTGGATCACACCATTACATTTCCAGCACTAAAGACGTGGTATTTATGAAATATATTGGCTTTTTTAATGCTTCGCGCTCTATCCAGATCTTCAGATAACTATTATCAGATTCAAGAAAGAATTTTTGTGGTAAAGTAAGTTTTAATAGTATGAAATTTAGAATCACAATGCACCCCAATTTTATTAGCACTTAATTCACCACAGTTGGTGCCGTGCCCAGAATAAAAGGCGTGTAAACCTAACACTTGACTCACTAACAAAATTAAAGAATGTAGTAAATAATAAAACTAAAAAGAACATTAAAATGAATGAGTTAAGTGTTAGATTTACGAACTTTTTATCCTGGTCACGGCACCAACTGGGGTGAAGTAGGAGTTAATAATATTGGGTTAACTTATAATTCCAGACCGCATACTATTAACACTTACTAGACCAGAGTTAGTGCCGTGACCAGAATAAAATGCTCGGAAACCTAACACTTAACTCACTAACAAAATTAACAAATGTAGGAAGTAATAAATCTAAAAGAAGGTTTAAAATTTTAAAATTGGTTATAAAGAAAAAGTGAAAAGTAAATATTTATTTTATTAATTTGTTTTCTTACAACACTTGGATCATCCGAGGTCAGTACAATGGAACATTCTGATATCTTCATTTTGCAAACCAATTCCATAGATTAACTCTGCATTTAACGTCCATCTCCCAAGCATACAGTCATGTCATAAATAGCGTTCGTTGCAGAACAACACAGTGTTGTTACACTACACAAAACTGTTACACACTGTGTAACATTTTTTTATTACAGCTGATAAAAAAACGTTTGCTCAATGATTCTGGTTAGCCAATAAAGCCATACTGAGATCATCAGATGAGTCATAACCTTTGGCAACCTAGAAAAGTTTATGAGCAATATTTCTACTTATTTGAAATTGCTTTTATGGACATATTTGCATCTGAAATTTCATATTTGCATTTTCCCTTCAATTACCACAGGGATTTGATTCCCACACTGAAAACTCAGAATTTTTCTTCCGTAATTAACTTTCAGAAAGCAATGAACTTACTTGTATTTAATATCAAATTCTATCATTTTTAAGAAAATAAGAATTCCTTATTTTTAAAGTGACCGGAAAATTTTAACATAAAAAACATAATATTGCATTAAAAGTCATGCATTTTTACTCTTTACAAGTCAAATTAAAGATAAATTCAAAATAAATAAATTTATATATATATATATATATATATGTACTATTATACTATTATACTTAGTATAACATAACACTTTCCTTATAATGCCCACTATAAACCATGCTGTTTAGTTTTATAGTAATTTAATAACGCTTTCTTAAATGTTCAGAAGGTAGTATCTCATATGCTTATCCCCTAGCCCCTTATGAAAGATACTTCTCTAAGTGCTACTTTTAGCGGAAGGATGCCCTGTCGCTGTGGTTCTTATCAGTCGCTTATCATCTAATGGGTGGAGAAGCTATTGCTGAATATCAAGTTATTCTAGCATAATCCATCTTTTCGGCAGGATAAAATGGCGGATACCGTCCACATTAGGGGATTGATATAGTTGTAGATGACTTTTTGTGAGTTATTGCTCCTGCATGGAGTTGAGACATTTCTGAGGGATATTTGCTAGTATAAGCTTTAGAAATATAATGTTAGTGCATTCACAGAATATTTTAAAAGCATGTTTTTATTATATCTTATGTAAACAGATTGCAAATAAATAGTTTTTAGCAAAAAAATATTTGAATTAAAATTACACTAAATCATTTAACGTGAAGGAGGCAAGCTTAATATATTAATTTTATATAACTGAGAATCAAGTAAATATGTTCGTAAAACATTAAACTGATAGATTCATTCACCTGAACCTAAATTAATCAATAAAACTGAGAATCAAGCCAATATGTTTGTAAGACATTAAACTGATATATTCATACACTTGAACCTAAATTAATCAATACAACTGAGAATCAAGCCAATATGTTTGTAAGACATTAAACTGACTGATTCATACACTTGAACCTACATTAATCAATAAAACATTGAACGTAATAGTCACTACACAAATATTAATGAAAAATACCATTGTATTATTTTTAATTATATATTTCTTTGATTTCCCAAAGTTAGTATTATAGAAAATTCTTATCCAAATTATGGAAGTAGATTGGGTAAACTGGATATATAGATTGGAACAACAGGTAACTAAGTGTTTTAACCACTTTTGTAAAACAATTTGCAGATGTAATTAATCTTTTTTTTATACATCCATTTACAAAATATATATGTACAACAATATTTCATTACAAAACGAGAAGTAGTCATTATTGAATATAATTCTTTAACAGCGTCCAAGCAAAAATTAACCTGATATTCAGATTGCAGTTCGCAGAAACCGTAAATATTTCTGTCAGATACTTGCATTTTTACGGGATTTTAAGTTTTGAAATGAATAGGGGATAATGAATAGGGGATCTGAATACGTTTTACTTGTTTAATTTTGCATGAACATTCCACTTACATTGATTTATTAAAAAAACTCAACTTAAATGATAAAGTCACAAATAATAACAGATTATTGACTGGTTATCAAAGCTCTAACCAGTAATTGATATGAAAACTATATAGCTTTCAAGAAAGTAACCGATTGTTAAGTACAGTTTAATTGTTTTTTTTTTTTTAATTTTATAGTTAAATGTTGCTTATATATAAAAAAATTTAAATATCCAATGTTAATTTATTTTTTAATAACAAATATGATCTTTAAAATATTCAGTTTTTACTAGATACTATATCAGCTGCTTTTTGTCAAATACATTGTGTGTTTTTTTCATTTTCAATTGTAGTATTTAAACAAATAAAAATGTAGAGTTGAAAAACTTTTGGCAGTTACTTGAATAGATTACCACGTTAGAGAAATAAAATTTGTGTATTCAAGAAATTATATCAAATACAGTTTATCTATTATTTGAAAGCAATATTAATCATGAAATTGGGGTTATTTTATAATGTAATGCATGTATATATTATACATGTGGATAATATGTAATTTACTACCAATATATCTAACTTAGATGCGCTAAACCTAAGCAATAAGTAAAAATATATAATTCAAATAAAATAATATATGTATTTCTCTTGTTCATATATATTATAAAGTTCCATTTATGTATTATTTATATAACCACGCAATTTGTCCTTCTCCGGTCGGTAGTACATATTATCTGACACTGATGACAACACTATCATCTACCTTAAGGCAATAGCACTTCCTATTAGCCTCATCATTATCACATTGACCAAAACAAATATATGACTAGACCTCCAAAGTGAACATCTACTCAACTACTATTGCAAAATATTCTGCATAGAGTGACTCTTTAAAACTGAATAGTCATTGATATAAACACAAATGTATTTTGATGGTTACGTGGGTTAAATATCTGCTCCAACTTTCTTTTCGCATTGCATTGTAATAATAACAATGCAAATATACCAGAATTAATCCACGGATAATCAAGCGATTCTGGCAATTGTGAAGTTAATTTCACTGTTTGGAGGTTTTATATAATTTTCCGAGGCCTCCGTGGCCGAGCGGTTAAAGGCGTTCAGCTACTAATCTGAGGATTGGTGGTTCGAACCCGTGCAATGGACTTGACAAAAAAAAAGTAGTGATATTGTGATCGGAGGGTTGCCAGGTCGTCCAGAACATCCGCAAAAATTAACGGCGTGCATACGGGACTGGTGCACGATAAATCTGATCGGAGTCCAAAGTGCCGACGTCTGTTGACGGCGTTGGGTGCCAGTTCAGGTGTTTCCTCGTCATCTGACCATGGTTCTAAAATAACGAGGTGCAGGTATGAATAAATGTGTGTGTGTGAATGTGTATGTGTTCCCGGGTCTTTCCTTCGAGATAGACCCCGAACCGTCGCCAATAGCCCACTATGCAGCTCTAGTGCGATGTTATTAACCAAACCAAACCAAACTATATATTTTTCCGGATCATAATATTTTATATTATATTTTTAGCTTTGTAATTAATTGTAAAGGGATAGATCGTAACTTCTACTTAAAATATTTAAAATCTATGAACGCCAGAGGGTTAAAGTCAATAATCAACTCCTCCAATGTAGTTTATTTAAAATAATCATATACCCAAATATATTTTGATTTGGTTCAGCAACCTGTATGTTGCAATAATTATTGGTAATATTACCGTAATTTGTGTGTGTGTGTGCTTTGGGTAATCATGTATGTTGTAACCATGTAATCATTGTACCTAAATCATTAGATAGAAACTTTTAAGAAAAAAACAAACACTTAATTACATTTATATATTTTATTTTATTTTTACCTTAAAAAATATAATTTAAAATTAATATATTTTTTATATAAAAAGAAAGGTTAAGCAACATCCAAATTTACATTTGTCCATACCGAGAATGTCACAAACAAAGCATTTCGATTTGAATCCCAACCCACAATATCGAACGGTTTCGATATATTTTAAACATATTCAATTCTCCAAATTGAAAAATAATTTCTTTTAAAATCAAAGCCAACTTTGGCGACAAATAAAAAATAATGGGCAGGAAGTTTCCCTGAGAGTAACATTCGACAGATAAAAAAAGAAGTGCCTTAGAATACGTAATAACCCCCCCCCTCCCCCACACACTCCACAGAATACCAATGAGGGCATCCGAAGCATGAAGGCTGAATTTTCAAAGCGTTATCCCACTTGGGATTCCAGATTTCTATTTATTCTTTCCGCTGTTTCAGGCAACAAGACGAAAAACGAACTCCCAAGCTGCGCTTTTCGCCAGTCTTATTGTTTTCGTTTATTCTCTTTTCCGCTCAAAATTTGTAGTTGACAGTTCTACACACACAGCAAAAGTTATTCAATTTATTCTGAAAAATTTTGTTGTTTTTTAAAGATTTTTAAAAAAATATATTTTTTGTAGGGGGAGGTGGAAATTTGGAGTGTCATTATGAAAATATTTTATTGCGAATTCAATTATTTTATTGAGGATGTGTTAACCTTCTGACGCTCATGGACGTGATATCACGTCCAGAGATCTCCAGTTTTTCCATCATTGTATCCAGTTTTTAAACTCATTACAATTTCCCATTTTACAGTATTTTTAAAATCTACTTTTTTAAAGTATAACTTAAGATTTATCCCTTTACAACTGTGTCATTATTAAAATATTTTATTACGAATTCAATTATTTTATTGAGGATGTGTTAACCCTATGACGCTCATGGACGTGTTATCACGTCCAAAGATCTCCAGTTTTTCCATCATTGCATGCAGTTTTTAAACTCATAAAATTCTCCATTTTACAGTATTTTTAAAATCCATTTTTTAAAAGTATAACTTAAGATATATCCATTTACAACATTGTCATTATGGAAATATTTTATTGCGAATTCAATTATTTTATTGAGGGTGTGTTAACCATCGACGTTCATAGACGTGGTATCACGTCCAGAGATCTCCAGTTTTTCCATCAATGCATCTAGTTTTTAAACAAATAAAAATACTCCATTATTCAATAATTTTAAAATCTAATTTTTTAAAGTATAACTTAAGATATAAAAATTTACAATAACTTAAAATGTCGGTAAAAATATTATATAAAAAAACTATTTAGACTTCAAAAAGTAAAAAAAAAACTTTACAATTTATAAAACAGCATTAGTACTCTATTTTACAATATTTTTAAAATCTAAATTTTTAAGGTATAACAAGATTTATACCTTTATAATTAATTAAAATTTCGGTAAAAATATCATATGAAAAAACTATTTAGACTTCAAAAAGTAAAAAAAAACTTTACAATTTATAAAATAGCATTAGTACTCTATTTTACAATATTTTTAAAATCTAAAATGTAATGTATAACTAAGATTTATACCTTTACAATAAATTAAAATGTCTGTAAAAATACCTTATGAAAAAAATATTTAAACTTTAAAAAGTAAAAAATAACTTTACAATTTATACAATAGTGTTAGTTTCAGTGGGTTAAAATCTCAAAAGTAAAACACACAAATTTCTGGCACTAAACCGATACCTCATATATTAATTATATATAATATGATTAGTATTGAATCTAAAAAACTGCGCATTTCAAACATATTGCACAGTTTTGCCTTTTTTGGCCACCACACGGAATCCAGCGGATTACCTTCTATATGGTACGCGGATACTCTACCAGTCATTCTAAAAAGATCACTCCAGCCCAAGTGTGATTTCGGATATATAAAGTCCCCCCCCCCCCCCCACATTACATCCTTTTTGTGAGTCGGACGGAAGAACGAATTATTGAGATGCCCGAAGTGTTATCAAGTGGGCAGTGGTTGATGCCATGAAGTGTTATCACATGGGTAGTGGTTTAAATTGTGGTGGTTGATTTGATATGGTGCAACAAGTGTTTATTTGAGGTTTGCGTTGATGCACTTTTTAACTGTCACTTGGAATCGCATCGAGGACCTCCTATGCTCTGCCAGTGAGTCTAAAGTGATCACTCAAGTCCGAGTGCGAGTATCAGGTATATGAAGTGACCCCCACAATAGGAAAATAGTGTGTCTTGCCAATGCAGCACATACTGTAGGAATTCAATATCTTATTTCAGAATACATAAAAATGGCCTAATAATCATATCTCTACAATCCAAAATTGTTTAAACGTAAACTTAAAAGTGTCTGTGCCCTCACAAATACGTTGTTATGTACAAAGATAAATTGAATATTTATGATATTTTTTAATGTTATTCAAGAGACGATTCTACACATGCAAAATGTATGTGGTCCGACGGGACATATTGCATAAGAATGATAGTTTAAATATTTGTATTCTAAAATATTTACAAATGCAAATATTTATTAAAAAATATAATCCGTTAATGCATCTTAAAAGTGAGTTGAATAATTCCAAAATGTGTATTGTCTATTTTGTAGCACAGTCAAAGTTAAGTATGTTGTTTTACAAATTAAACAATATACTTTGCTTAATTTTGGTAGTAAAAATAAATGTGCTACGAAAACATTTTATTCAAAAATGTAAAGGTCTAGTTTCTTAAAGTGGACGTTTCGAAATTGTGAAAACTAAAGTATAAACGTTTACTCCGATGGAGAACATCAATGTACAATCCTAAACGTATATCAACAATTTACCAGCAAACAACTAGTTTTTTATTAAATTCATGAAAATACTCAATGTTTAAACATTTGTTAATTTTTAATTATTGGAAGTATTAATAAAATAATCCTCCTTACTAAAATAAATAAAACGTTTATCTTAATAAAATAAATGGATTAAACAAATATATTATGCTTGCCCGCAGAGAAAATAAATTTATAATTTCGATATTTGATCGTCCCAAAAAGGAAAATGAATACAAAGTTTTATATTTTTCTGGCAATACATTCCTAAAAAATATTTTAAGTAATCCCCATTAAATGTTGAATAAGAACAAAATGTCTGGATTTGCAGTTGGTAAGTGATTTTCTTCTCCCAAATCCATAAATATAGATATAAAAAAATAATTCCAATAACTTCAATTGTAAATCATTGGTACTCATAACATTTTAAAATCACAATTTTTAATACATAAAAAAAAATATTGTAACTTGTAATATATGTATATGTTTAAATTACAAAAAAGGGGCTTACAGTTTTCTTAATACTTTCTGCAAATATTGTTATACAAAATATTTCATATACAAAACTTATAACAATCGAAGTTCAAAACTTTATGTAGTGGGGTATTTTCTGCAAGGGATTTTATTCCCTACAAAATTCCCTACTCCATGAAACGACTCAGAGATTTCTAACCAATACAAATGCATCCCAGAAGTGCAATAAAACTGAGCTTGGCCATTTAACGATTCTGTGATACGGCCTATCTTCAGTATGACAGACGTAGATTTGTAAATAGATCTACTTTTCCTACTACGGCCATCATCGTTAATAAAACAACTAATTTGAAACTACATATGGATACTAAATAATTTGAAACATTTCATTTCACATATGCTAAGAAGTATTTTAGTTCTACACTAAATTAAATACTATTGCTGTTTTATGGAAACAGTTTGAAAGATAACGGTTTGTTTTGTCCGAATTATATGGGGATTCATTGATTCTTGTTTTATCTGTTCAACACGGACCGAGTAAAAAGAAACAAAAAAATAAATGTATTTCCACGTCGCTAATTTATCTCTTCCCGTTGGCTTTCGCTGCGATTTACAAAGTATCTTTGTGTAGCCGGAGATAAAATAGGGAATACAAGTTTTGTTCGGGGAAAAAAAGAGGACGCTTTTGCGATGTGGAACCTTCAGCTATTTCAGAAAAGGGGAAATATGTGGAATAAAAACAAGGAATTTTGCGATTAATTAAATTTTTGGTTATTTTTAATAATAAAATTTTCTTTCTTATGCTGTCACAATTTCGTTATTATAGTTTTATTTTTAATAATAAAAATGCTAGCGTCCTTAATTTTTACAATTTAGTAATTACAATGAGAAATTTCAAAGAAATCTATAAATAAAAAAATATGACATATTAAGCTACAAAATAATAAATTTTATGTGATACAGTTTTGTCAATAACCTTATATTTTTAAATATAATAAACATACATATTTTTATAGTGGCTTAATGGAGTTTGGGACACATTATAATCAAAAACATTCAAAAGTAATTTATTGCTCTTAAAAGTATTTAATTTTATTTTTAATAGAACCAAATTATATTTCTAGGTAAATTAATTATTAACTACGAATTATTTACTACTTATAACAAAATTGTGTAAATATAGTTTGTTAAACACATTCTCTTGTTTATAAAAAAAGCAAAATAAAAAAAATTAGAATTTTTTTTTATTTATATAAAAAATAAGAAATGCCATATTTTTTATTATTTTTTTTATTTTTAAAAAGATAAATTATATATTTTTTAAATGTTTGACCACATTATTATATTAATGTGTTCTGCATACATATATACAAATATAAATATATCCGCAAAATTAAAGAAAACAGTAGAATTTGTCATATACCCCCATAAAATAAATTCATTAGCTATGCTATAAATTAAATTTTGGTGTACCATTTTAAATTACACAAATCCATAGTAATTCTAGAATATTAACGATGATTATTAGATACGTAAAATAATCCTTCAAGCAGCTATTATAGTTGATGTTATAGCCTACATATTTATAAACGATAATTGATATATCATTAAAGATATTGTTTTTTAAAATGTCAATTCCAGCCTTAAATAATGTATCTGGATTGGCGCCAATGACCCCTATGGATTTTCAAGGATGCTACCATACCCTAATATTACGCGCTAAAGATTATAGGAAAATGAGGACATCGTGAAAACTCAAAAGTGATAAATGGTCCGTTCCCTTCACCATTAAAACGTTAACACTTCATTAAATTTGAAATTGATTATTTTCGGGTCCCTATCGATATTCGTATACGTCGGTGGTTTCTTAATGATTCGATACTTCACTTTTACAAAGGCAACTAACCTAGTTGTTATTTTCTATAAAAACATATTCCAAAATATATTGTGCATTATATGTGTATTTTATTTTTATATTAGAAATACTTCAATTTACAGTTTTTGGATTTGATAATGTGTTAATATATAAGGAGAAATTATCAACTATAGCATATTTGTTTTATTTTAGGTCTGTTTGGCATAATACTTTTAACAAGGATATATATTTGACTTTTTCTCTTATTATTGCATATTTCATTATATATTTTTTTACATTTGGGCAAAGCATTTTAACAGAATAGTACATATTGTAACATTAAACAAACATAACTTAAAAAAAAATAAAAATGACATTTTTTATTTGTGGTATAAGTTCAGTAAACATATTCTAATAAACTGTAATATTTATATTTTTATAAGCAGAAGAATGCCGTTTAACCCTCTGAGTGTTTAGAAAAAGAGCAAATTTGTAAAGTAGTTTTCTCTGAAAATTGGTTTACTTTATCTTTCCCAGGCATGTAAATTGAATATAAATATGAGTTTATTATTGTTTTAAAAGACATAGATTCCAAGAAACATCCTAATGCTATAATCTATGTTTTGCTATAACAAATTAAATCATTTCACACATAATTACTTATAAGCTTAAATATTATAAATATAAAACAATCAGTGATTAAAATTTGTCTGAAAAAATTGTGAGCAATATTATTTGGAAAAATTAGTTTCCAGACTTCCCGAGCAGTTGCATTTTGGATACACCCCAAACGATCGTCGTTAGGCTATATTGTGTAGCTCTAGTGCAACGTATTTCTATTAGCTATATTTGCCGTAAATATGTAGAATGGCTCTGTCCGATCAAAAATGCAGCATAAAAAAAAATGTTAAAATTAGTTATTTTAAATGCATTTTTAAGAAAACTCGTTGGTATTTATAAGATAAAAGTACAATTTGTCACTGGACTACGAAATACACTTTTTTTTGATACCTCATACGTTAATATACGTTGCATCTAAGGGTTGTAAAAATGATCTTTATACTACAGAAATAATGTATATATAATGAATGATACGCAGCGCAAAACCTGTGATTTTTCTCAATTTTCTCTGCACATATATTACATATAATTTGAACTCTCATTATAAATAAATAATCATTATAATCCGTTCAACAGAAGTCTGCAACTTTTAACAGAAATAAAACATTTTGTAATATATTTTTTTTCAATAAGAATAAAAATATCTTCTAAATGTGTTTAATATTTAGCTAAAGATTCTTATATGATAATGTGACAAAATAAGAAGTATAAAACGGCTCAACTTTTTAGAATTTTTCTACATATACTTTACCATATATCTCTCTATAAAAAAAGAATCATGAACAATGCTACTGAAGAAATCTGTAAGACAGATTTGTACGATAAGACAAATCTTGAAATAATTCAGAAACTTTTATACTGATATCATGCCACAATATAAATATTCGTTTAATAGCAAAACTAATAATACTAAAAAAATGTACAGATCTCAAATATTTATGTTTATCTTACAGTTTTCATAAAATATGATTTCCCGAAAAATAAATTATAAAAAATTGAAATGTATACCATATTTTTTTGAATTTACCATTTAAAAAATAATTATCAAAATATGTTAATTTACAATTTTACTTGTCTCAATATCTGAATAATTACTTATGTTTAAAACTAAAAACTTCATTTTATTTATGAAACTGAAATTCGTTAACATTTAATGTAAAGAACAAAATTTCCGAAGAAATAATGAATGGAATACCTATTATAGAGTATAAGCTCCTCCGCATATACCAAGCTTTCATTTTATATGAATGCCTTTCAATGCGGCTACATACCACAAGAAAGCAAAGAAAATGCGAACCTTTCTCTATTAAAACAGCAACCCAGCCCAATCAGACGGGAATCGTTGCTTTTGTGGAAAGAAGGAAGCATTGCCAGATGCCGTAACCCTCCCCTAGGCCCTAGCAAAAGACTTCTGCCTAGAATAGCCTGGTGTGGACGGAAACAATTATCTCGCATCCCCAGATAGGGGAAAAAAGTCCTTTTTTGTGAAACTTTCTTTTCTCTGGGGAAGATTCCACCTCATTTTATCCCTGCTCTACCCTATCAACCTCCCCAGGAGAATACAGAACAACCCAAAAAAAAAATTGCGAGATAAAATCTGGGTATTAACTTTGACATTTTTTTTTTTTGCAAATGGGTAGGCGGAATTGGAACTGGAATTTTTGAGATCTTTTAAATGGTGTTGTAAAACTATTTTATGTTCCTGTGAGTTAGAGGATGTAGGGGGATAGGTAAATGGTGGATACAAGGGTGTAATTGCTTTTACAAAAAACCGAAGATGTTGTGGAGAAGGGACGGGAATGGGCATTGCTACCCAGGAATGGAATGTAATTATAAGGTAATGCACGCAAGTCTGCTATTTATAGCTTAATTGAGACTCGGAATTACTTCTTGGTAATTATCAAAGAAATGAATGCATTTTCACGTAATGGATTTACTATATAGTTTTAATTTCAATTTTAATAATTTAAGATAACTAAATTTAAGTCCCACCTAGAATTAAGTAGTAACTAAATAAAAGTTTAATACTAAGAATTATCACATGAACAACATTTTATTATTACACAATATATGATCATACTACAAGACTATTCAAGAAATCATTTTCCTGAGTATTTCCCACCGAACTCTAACAGTAACTGCTGGAATTATCAAACCTTGTTTCCTCTAAGGGCGCGTTGAAGCCAATTGAAAGCAGATATGTTGTGCCCCAATATTTTCGTTTAGTTATTTAGTGGTGTTTTTTTATTACCACAGCATTGTAGAAATATCAAATGTATATAAATATTCTATCATCTTCTTATAGAATTTATATTGCCAAACAAATATTGTCATACATAAAAAAATATTTTCGAAATCTCGAACGTTCCTTTGTAGCTAAGTTGATATTGCGATAGGTTGATATTGAAATAGGTCTATGGTTCGAGTCCCAACGGGATCCGTTGATTTGTTTTATTATTATAAAATACATATGATTTAACGGGTTGCCCAGCAACGTGGGAAAAATACAACTAATATAAGAAAAAACTAATATTTGTTATCTCGAATAAAACAGGTAAATTATATATTAACTTGGTTTTATATATCTAAGTTGTTGTTGTCACAAAATTTTGCAATTTAACTCTACCCTCTTCCCAAATGAAAACTATAAATTTACGTAATAAAGATGACAATAGCCATAATAAAAATTGATAATGAGTTTAGTTTAATTTAGAAAATAGCAGGATTCCAACCTTAGTATCTGTCAATGCATTTGAGTACGTTCACTATGTCAATACATTTACATATACAACACTTGCACATTCAGAGCATTGTAAATTAAACTTCCTATGGATTACACTGAGATAATTCTTACGCATTTAAAACTTCATTCCGAACGGTTAGAAAAAAGGTAGCATTGTAACTTTGTCTGCGCTATTTCAAATTTTTTTACTTTTTATTTAAAATGTATGTATATTATTTTAACCCTCTGACTGAGAGATGGATAAGCAAAATTTCGAATATGTAGGTTTGTTTTCACTGCATAAAAGTTTAATTTATATATCCAACACATTCCTTTTTTACAATTTTTTTTAATTTATATCAGTAGAGAAGATATTCCAAAAGCCCTACACATGCTTTAAAAGTGAAAATTATTTAAAAAAAGGGATTTTTTAGCAACATTTATATAATATGTGCTACTAAAAAACCTGGAAATAATACTCCAACGGATTTACACGTTTGTACACGTCAAGGTTTTTTAAAGGTATAAGTTTTAACAAATAACGCTTTAGATTTGAAAAATTGATCAATATGGAACGTATATAAGAATTTAAAGTGTTTGTTTATTTCTAGAAAAACTGGAAAGCTACGTGCGCGTCAAGCCATTCAGCTCTGTCATAGAGTTAATTTAAAAATGGAATAATCAATGAAATATAATAACAGTTTATAATTAGAAGGAAATAAGTATTCCTAATTCAACCAAATATAATTCGCATGCAAAAGGCATCAATGAATCATTGTTTTAAATACAGTTTTGTAATATATTAAACTACGCGATTTAATTTTTGTATTTGTTATTTCTCAATTACTAAAACCTTTAATAAACTTCAGATTATTTAAAATTACGATCCCCATTACAACACATACGAAAATTTTCATTTTTAAAATTAACAAGACTAACCCAACATACGTTTTTAAATCCCATTTCACTTAAAGCGAAAATGTGCTTCACTTTGTGCAATCAAATTCTAATCTAATAATCTGATAGAAAATGGGTTACGAAGGTTTAATGTGATGCCTTCGTAACCCCTAAATCCAGAATTTGAATTTGCATTGGAGTTGAATCGCCATTTGAATGGGCCATTTGCATTCCGCATAAATGATTCTGGAAAATGATTAAATGCACATCTTTAGAGATATAATTTAGTAGTGGAAAACAAATTATTCGAGGTTAAAGAACCGTAATGAGTCATTAAATTATCCTCATTAATATGGATGCAGTCGCAGTTAAGGGCTTGCTTAATTTATCCGTAGAGATAAAGGAAAGGGCTCTTCGAATTGAAAACGTTAAATATAATTCATTGCTAATTAAATTTACTATTTTGTGTTCGGAATTACATAAATACTTCAAAATTTGAAGTGGAATTTTAAATGTGTTTTATTTGAAATAAAATGATGGAAATATTTGGTTTTTATGAAATTTTAATTATCAAAATTTTGAATTTAGATAGTTGTGATTGTAAATACGTGTGTTAGGTTTTGGTTATTCAAATGAAAATAATTATGTAAAACATGTAAATATTAACTTATCCATTGATTATTAAAAGTGAAATTATCATAAATTAAATGTACCTTAATTCATTTTCAAAAAAATATGTTTGACTGCACTAATACTTTCTATTTTATTTTAAAAACTGCGATGATATTATCAGGCTGTTAAAAAAGTTATCATTGGATCAACAGACTTTCTAAGAATTTTAAGCTTTTTTAGATGTATAAAACTACTATTTTTTATATTTTTCTAATATATATGTATGTCTATTAAATAAATTCAATTTACATCTCATCTCATTTAAAAAGGAAATTTTAGACATCGGAGTTGACAAAACTTTGAAACTTTCAACTGAAAAATCGAAGTACTGAATGTTAAAATTTTAAACTTTCTGCAGAAAAAAAGCATTATGTTATTTTGCAGACCGGCAGTGGTGTAGTTGCACGTGACACTACTTGTCTATGCTGCTAATAGATTACTTAATGTTTTAGATATATTGAAGTATACAATGAACACATTTATCTATTACTAAATAAAATATATTTGGTTTTGGATAAGAGAAATTAATGAAATAATAAACATGTCAGGTTATCCTAATTTTTTGGTATTGCTCTGTTATTTAAAGCTGTAAAAAGTAGACTTGGGCAATGATAACACTTTACCATCACGATTAATCACAATCCAATAATCAATATTTTCCGATTAATCGATATGTCATGTTAATCGATATTTCAGATTAATCGATTTTTTAACATCTCGTTATTATCGAAATAAACATATTGCTGATATGTGTATATTTCCTAGTGCACTTTCGACATTTCGTAAATATGATTAATAGTAAATTCGAGTGATCGTTGAATCAATTAATCGCAAATCATAAATTACAAAATCGCAATCTCAATGGTTATATATATATATATATATATATATATATATATATATATATATATATATATATATATATATATATATATATATATATATATATATATATATATATATATATATATATATATATATATATATATATATATATATATATATATATATATATATATATATATATATATATATATATATATATATATATATATATATATATATATACTATTCATCGTCCTCATAATCTGTTATATTTGACTTATTTTTTCTATCTTTATAATAGTAGGTTATATCCTTTAAAGTTTTTTTTTTAAGTAAAATATATATATCATGAGTACATATTATAAGACAACTGTTGTTATATTGTCGGTGTTTAACAGTGTTTTATCTTAAACAATATTATTATAAAATTATAACAATTTAACTCGATTAAAAAATCCATTATTTTCCATAAATTAAGCAGACCTCTCCATTCCGATTGGACGGCCGATACCATCCAAAATAAGCCATAATAACTATGATGTATTGATCAGATGGTCTCCGTAAGTCTAATCGGGGATACCAATCAAGTTGAGTACATCTAACCATTGAGAAACTGCCCGGAGATTCCACCAAATGTCGGACGGTTGACTGAACCCCCTGTAAATAATGTGGCTGTTAATTCATTAGGGTGCTCCAGACGCGGCTTCACTGCTGTGCCTTTGATCAAGTCATGCATCAAAAAAGATATATTTAAGATATAACCTGACATGCGCTGAAACGAAGGAAGATTGATGGAGGGAGGGGTGAATTTATTGTGATATTGTTCCAGGGAGGATCGCAGTAGCTTTCGTGGAGAGTGCTAGAAGAAACTTTTTTATTGTTACTTAGGTATATTGCTAGGTTTTCAATTTATCAATGGAAGCGTATTGATTATTGTTTTTCGTTATATTACTATTTAATTTTATAGAGTTGTCAAAAATTAGCGGATGTCTTTTTTTTGGGGTGTTTAATTTTTCATATTAAATCAATATAAATACTTTAACTAATTTATTTTTTCAAAGAAACATATCAATATACAAAATTTTCATACGCGGTGATTAAATCCGGTGTATTTCCGTTCGCAGAATGGCAACATCAATCTTTTGTTTACAAAAATATGTTGCGTTTGTATTTGTATTTTGCTTTTGTGTTTGCAATATTAACAATTAAACACTTTAAATTAATTTGTGAATATTTATTTTAATGATGCCAGCTTAACTTAATAAGGTAATTATATGTATTTAAAGAAAATAGTTTTTTTTAAATATATCCAAACTGTAATACTGATCGAAAAATTGGGGTTGCGACATATGTTGGAAGTTTTGTGAAGTACATTCCCATAACTTTCTTTATAATATGTCACTACTCAGTAAATAAAATAATTTTATTAAAGATTATAGTAAGTTTAGATCCAATATAGCCAACATACCACTAATTTTAGAATTTAAGCTAAAACTCAGGAAAAGCATAGAAATAAGGTAGGGAAAGATGGTAGGCATGTCAGTGATACTTGTGTTTTCTAATTATAGTGTTTTTAAATATATTTTAGTTTAAATGTTTTTTATATTGCTTACATCACAAAAGAAAAATACTAATGTAAATATGAATTTTAATAAAAAAACTCAGTTTAAACTTTTAAAGTTTTCAATATTGATTTATATAATTTAAAAGAGCAATGTTACTTGGGTACTTTGTTATTGTATCCTATATTGCAACAAGCGTAGCGAGAATTGGTTTGCGAGGCTTAACTAAGAAGACTGCTTAGCAATCCACCGGGGGTTAGCAGAACGCTAGAGGAGAGGGGGGCAGTGTCTCCTAGTTTAAAATGTAATCTTATCAATATATTAAACAAATACGCATAGCGAGATATTAAAAATATAAGCTTATAGACATATTAAGAAAATATAAGCTTAGCAACATATTAAAAAAATATAAGCTTAGCGACATATTAAGAAAATGTAAGCTTAGCGACATATTAAACATATATAAGCTTAACGACATATTAAAAAATATAAGCTTAGCGACATATTAAAAATATAAGGGAAGTGACATAGTATCAAGAATGATAATCTTCCAGCTACTTATGACCACCCAGTATTGTTTAATATCATGAACTGCCGTATTTAGTTATTTATAGAGTTAAGTTTTTTATATAGCCCAGCTGCTATTAAGAAATATGAGAATGCAAACTTAACATTTTATAATACACATTTTAGTTACAATTATTTAATTATTTAACTAACACACATTTATAAGTTTCATTTAAGTAAATATTAGTACATAGTTATTATTTCGGATATTAATAAATTTAATTATGAAACATTCAACAGTTTTATACATATGTATTTAGTATGTGGTTATAAACTTGTTATAAATAAAAAAAATAATTATTTTGAAATACCATCATGTAGTTGTTATTTACCAGTTAGTGGTTATGAAATTTTATTAAATGTGTGCCTTCAAGTTTTTTTTATCATTTATGTTATAACAAAAATATTCATTGAACTGCCAAAAAAGTGCCGTATATGTTAAAAATCTTAAGTTTTATATAATACACTCTATATAATATTATGGTTTTATATACTTCACTCCAGATGTAGATTGGAACAATTCAATTGTTTTCAAAACTTTTGAAAAACTAAATCATCGATTGGTTTGCTTAAACAAAATAACTAAATGGGGATTTGATGGAAAACAATATTTATATAGCTGAAGCTTTAACGTCAGCCCCAGGTCTGTTGGTTTTTGTGATTATCTAGCTAAAATGTCAGATGGTACTGTTTAATTTTTTAGGAAAATAATAGTTTCCGGCTAGTTACTTCCTTTTGTCAAACATAAGTCAATATTTAAACAAGTTGCTGAGCATTTTAAAAATACATATTTTTAAAGTAGATTTAAATATATATTACTTTATAAGATTTATTGTTTTACACTTACTGATTTTATGTCCATCTGTATTTTAAATACATGTATTATACAAAAAAAGTTATTTAAATACTTTAAATTTACCATTAATGTCGTTAGCGAAATATACTTGGATGAGTACTTTTGCACATTTCAAATGTTTTTTAAATAATCTACATAAAATAAGTATTCATATCAACTCGTTTTTATTTATGCATAAATTTTTTTATAAATATTCCAAATATTAATAATCACACATAATTATTAAAAATATTAGTTTGTCTAAAGAAATCTAAGATGGTTGAGTACCTGAACGCCTCACTAGAGCTGCACAATTGACTACTGGTGAACGGTTCGGAATATATCTCCAAAGGGAAATGCTATAATCTAATGTGTTCACAACCAAATATTTCAAAATATCAATATAAATGCCATTAGAAAGAAGCAATGTTATGCAATGTTATTCAAATAAAACTTTTTAACGTAGTCAGTCCGGTCCGGCATATACCGTAACATTGCACCCTAATCCGTTTTCCCGGTGTGTTGAAAAGCTGTCTTAAATGAATCGCTGTGAGGAAATTCAATAACACAGAACGTCTTGATTTGTGCTGAACAACGCTAACAAAGAACACAACATTTTGTATTGCAATGAAGGATGGTCTTAAAGACATTTCATGCCAAACAAATAACACTTCAAAATTATTTCAACGCAATTAAACGTAGAATGGCATTCTACATTGTTTGGATAAGTATTTGAAACTGTTTAAAGCGGTAACATAATTTTGTAAGCACCATGTATATATAGTGTTATAATAACTTGATGAAATTCTCGTTTAAAGATAAGAAAAGTCTATTTTCCAGATAACAAGAACACGCATTTTAAAATTTAGTGTACAGTAAATAATACAAGTTATTACTAACATTTAGCAGTTCTAAACAGGCAATGAGTAATTGAATTTCTATTTTACTAATCAGAATTAAAAAGCAGCATTTTGATCGTTTTTAATATTTACTGTAAAATACCAATATATAATAGATATAACACTTATACCCTTTGACGGAGCTCAACGGCTTAAGTCATCTATGGATTTCCAGTTTTTCTAGCAATACACATATATTTTAAAATGATATGAATATTCACTGTTGAAATGTTTTTTTCAAATCTAAAGCGTTGAATGTTTTTAGAAGCTATATCAATTAAAATATTACATATTAAAAATTATATACACTATACATCCATTGGAAATTAAACTATTTTAAGGACTTTACAATTTTGCCCTTTTTTCTAATCATTCAGAGGAACATTGATATATATTTAATAGTAGAGTAATATAACAATATGAAGTTCAATTGGTAATGAAGATGAACAGTTACATATACATTACATTTTAAAGTACTGCTAGTTATTTAAAAAAATACTAACTTATTAAAAAAATTTAAATTCAAGGATAAATGAAATAAACTAATATAAATATTTAATATATATTATTATTAATATAACTATTATTTATTTACGCAAATAGAAAAACTAATATCGACTTTTATCTTTGAACTACTTTTTTTTTAAATGCCATTATCATTTACTTTAAAAAAGAAACATTTCCAACTTTAATACCCACTCCATCTCATTATATGCATTTCTTCAAAGGAAACAAATTAGAAAAAATACCCGGCGAATTACAGAGGAAGTGACTTTAGTTATAAAAAGAACTCTTCCCCTAATGCATTTTCTTTCGGGATATAAAAATAACATTCCTGCAGAAGCAACATTGGCGCCATAATGAAAAGCATTAATATCCATCAATGCGCCCGGTTCTTACTTTGTTTAAATATGCCCCGTTCCTTTGCGCTGTTTACCGTCGAATATTGCACTTAATGCGTTTAATCATAAAACCTTTGACTGGCTATTAAATGCAGGTTAATAAAGTAGGCATAAAGACATTAGTGTAAATTCTAATTTGCATAAACATGAGATTATGTACGGAAACTCGAAATGAATGCTCTCGAAATTTAATTTAAAATGTCTAATTCGATGGCACGCTATGAAAAATAAAATCGAAAATAAACTTTGAATGGCGAATTAAATAGTTGAGGAGATTTATTAAAAACATATTTCAAGATGAGCAACTTTCAAATTTGTATATGTATGACTTTTACAATTATGAAACGATTTTATGACATTGTATTACAATGTATTGCTTTAGATTCATATATACCTTATTTACATGTATTTTAAATAATTTATAAACGCCTTTTTTTAAGTTGTATATATTGTATTAGTATATTTGCACAATGACTGTATACACTTAAAACTTACTTAAATTGTTTAACTGTATTAATAAAATATTTTATATTATTTAACAAAAACGGGTTTATGTATTGGTTTTTATATTAAATGCATATACTGACATTTCCCGAAAAAGTTTAGTTTATTGTTAAATAATAAAACTATGTGAATCAGTAAGCAAAATAATATCGAAAATATAACAAATCATCAAATATCCTAAAACTCATATAATATGGTTTTAAAAAATTTCAAGCATGCACACATATTTATTATCGTTTAAGTAAGGCATAATTTAAAAAGTAATTTTATTGTAAAGATAATTTTTTTATTTTCTTACATTATTTTTTTTTTGTTTTTTGTATTATAATTTAATTAAAATTATACTCCAAAAAAGCCAAACAGAAAGTCAATCAAAATATTTGGGTATAAGTCAAACCTTAATTTTAAATAAAAAAAAGTTGACGGTTTTTAAGAAAATATAATATTACATTCATATACGATATATCAACAACCGGGAATCGTAGAGACAACAAGTGTGAATTCACAAAATTAAACTAAATGTTCACTTTGTACAAGTTTTGTTTTTCCAACTTAGACTTGGCACTGTTCTTAAAATTTTTCTATTCTGCATTTTTTTATTTATCTTGATATTACATTGTTTGTTTTAATTTTTTAGTAATCTGTATTATAATCCTAGTCAAATTATACACCAAAAGCCCAAACATAAAGTTGCACAAAATATATGGGTATAAGTCAAACTTTAAATTTAAATAATATATTTGAAGGTGCTTAATAAAGTACAATATCACATTCACCTACGATATATCAGCAAATGTCCATTGTAAAGATAACAAGTGTGAAATCAAAAAATTGAACTTAATGTTCCATTTGTACAAGTTTTCTTTTTTCAACTTAGACTTATCACTTATCCTAACTTATCCCTTTTCCAGCCTTTTTTAGTCTTGAAATTTTTATTTACCTTGATGTTTATTACATCGTTTTATTTTTAAGTAGTTTGTATCATAATTCAAGTCAAATTATTTCCCAAAAGGCCAAACAGAGATTCATTCAAAATAAATGGGTATAAGTCAAACTTTAAATGTATATAAAATATTTGACAGTTTTCAATAAAATTCAATATCATATTCATCTACGATAGATCAACAACTAGCCATAGTCGAGAGAGCAAGTGCGAATTCACAAAACCGAACTTAATGTTAACTTTGTACACGCTTCCCCTTTTCGTTCTTTTTTTAAT
The DNA here is from genome assembly GCA_963932185.1 of Troglohyphantes excavatus. Lineage (NCBI taxonomy): Eukaryota > Metazoa > Arthropoda > Arachnida > Araneae > Linyphiidae > Troglohyphantes > Troglohyphantes excavatus. The sequence goes on along the minus strand of OZ010674.1, from coordinate 56,240,861 downwards.
GATGCATTTTTATTTCCCTTTATACCTGTATTGCATTGTTTGTTTTAATTGTTTAGTAGTATGTATTATAATCCAAGTCAAATTATACATCAAAAGCCCACATTTAAAGTTGTACAAAATATATGGGTATAAGTCAAACTTTAAATTTAGATGATTGTATGGTCAGTTTTCAAAAAAGTGCAATATCATATTCATCTCGGATCAATCAACAACTGGCCGTCGCCATTTAAAATAACAAGTGTAAATTCACAAACTTGTACTTTATGTCCGCTTTGTACAAGTTTCCTTTATTCGGACTCAGAATTAGCACCCATCCTAACTTTTACAGTTCTTCAGCCATTTAAATTATGCATTATTTATTTCCCTTGATATTACTTTGTTTGTTTTAAATTTTTAGTAGTCTGCATTATAATTCAAGTCAGATTATTTACCCAACGTCCACACAGTCAGTTGCTCAAAATGAAAGGGTATAAGTCAAAATTTAAATTTAAATACTACTTATAACGGTTTTTAATAACATTCGATATTTTCAATATCTGAGATCCATCAACAACTGGTCGTCACCATTTAAAAGAACAAGTGTGAATTCACAAACCTGTACTTAATGTTCGCTTTGTCCAAGTTTCCTTTATTCCGACTCAGAATTAGCATCCATCCTAACTTTTACCTTTCTTCAGCCTTTTTAATGATGTATTATTTTATTTCCTTTGATATTACTTTGATTATTTTAAATTTTTATTAGTCTGTATTATAATACAAGTCAAATTATTTACCAAACGTTCACACAGAGAGTCGCTCAAAATAAATGAGTATAAGTCAAACTTTAAATTTAAATACTACTTATAACGGTTTTTACTAAAATTCAATATCATCAATATCTGAGATCCATCAACAACTGGCCGTCGCCATTTAAAAGAACTAGTGTGAATTCACAAACTTGTACTTAATGTTCACTTTGTCCAAGTTTCCTTTTTTCCGATTCAGACTTGGCACCCAACAGAACGTTTATATTTTTCCAGCCTTTTTTAATGATGTATTTTTATTTGCCTTGATATGACATTGTTAGCTTTAATTATTTAGTAGGCTGTATTATAATTCAAGTCAAATCATACACTAAAAGGCCGAACACAAAGTTGTACAAAATATATGAGTATAAGATAAACTTTAAATAATACTTTTTAAGGTGTTCAATAAAATTCAATATCATATTCATCTCCAATCCATCAACAAATGGCCGTCGCCATTTAAAAGAACAAGTGTGAATTCACAAACTTGTACTTAATGTTCACTTTGTCCAAGTTTCCTTTTTTCCGATTCAGACTTGGCACTCATCCTAACTTTTACCTTTTCCCAGCCTTTTTTAATGATGCATTTTGTGGATCGTTGCGTTCGGATTTTAGGTCTCTCTGGATTAATGAAAGACTCTTTTTGCGTGACCATCTGCTTTTCCGTGACTCGATTTTCGCTCTGCTACATCTGTAAGAGCCCTTAGATAAAGACCATTTAGTTTCCTTGATGCTGCACGGTAAATTTCTTGCGAAAGAAGTGAACAGAAAGGGGTGTAACTTTAATTATGTCTGCGGTGAACGTTTGTTACGTTTAATGTTGTTTCTCCAGAGCTACCGTGTACCACATAACAATAGTTTATATTTATAAACAATTTGTATTTTTGTTTGTTCGTGGGGGATGGTAAATTACTTTGTTTGTAAGAGTATAGCGAACCTAAATGTATTTGTTACGAGATTTTTACAAATGATAAGAAATAGCACGCGTTTCTTGATTGAATATACATCAACATGGAGAATTGTGGAGTGTGCTCACTTGAAGAACTTGAGTATTATAAAATGAGTTGAAAATAATTGAAGTATAAATTTAACCTATATTTGCAAAAATGTATCCTGCGGTTGGAGACGAGAATATAAAAAGAGGCTTACATTGTCACTAAGGAACTTGGACCCAGATATAACAAACTATATATACATGATGCTTACAAAATTATATCACAGCCGTAAAGTGTTACAAATTCTTAACCAAACAATGTAGAATATCATAGAATATTCAATATAGAATAATTCGAGTTTTTTTTAATTAACCAATTGTTTTAATTGCCGTTTCAACCTTTACCTAAATTTTTTTTTAATATTAATTATTTTAATAGAGAGATATTAAAATTATTGAATATACTATGTGTTTTACGGTTGTTAAAATTAATATTGCACTTGTGCTTTTTAGTGAGCTATTGACGACTGTTTGGAATATATCCCAAAGAAGCGATCCGGTACACTGTTCAAAAGTTCAGTTCAACGATGGGCCATACATTGGTGCAACACAGAGGTCTGCAAAAAATCACACCATATTATGGTGGGATATAGGTTGAACCAAAAATCCTTTATCAGATAAAAACGGAGCATTCACCGTTAATTGGTTAAAGCTGTTTAACTGCAACTAAAATTTTCGCAGTCGCAACATCAACAAGCCGATGCACCCCCTCCAAGAATGACAACGTTGAACAAGGTCCTCCGTGGCCCAGTGGATAAAGGCGTTGAGCTATGAATTAGATAATTCCTAGTTCATTACCGATCGGTAGACTTGACGAAGAAAAATAAAAAAAAGTTGTGATCAAGGGTTGCCAGCTTCGATACAAAAATACTACATCTAAAATACTAAGAAAACTCGAATTTTGAGTTTTATGCAACGCTATGAGTTTTGGAGCAACGTTTCACCACTAAATGGTGTCCGTGCTTGCACCGTAAAATTCTGACACTAAGCAAAAAATGTTGGTTGCAGCTAAATGCAAACCACATTTTGGTGCAAAGTGAAAATGTTGATCAAATTTTAAGGAATTTATGTTTATGCTTTGGATTATATATTCGGTTACTGACGCATCTAAATAAATCTAATCACCTTTCAAACATATTTCGGTGGTTACTCAACGACTTAAATGGTAACTCTACACTCTGGGTCATCGGCAATCGTTTTGGCGAGGAAAGTAAGATCATCTTGATGTGTATCATGGTATATTGACTTCAGGCCCAGCTAGAAGCGCAGCACCACAATTGTTTTGAAATATTTACCAATGTTTAATTATTTAGGTTATCCTCGCTGCTTCATATTAAATTGAAAAAAATCATGCTCAAAGATTTTGTTCTAAGCTCCCTGTATGCATTTAGTTGGAATTAAATTATTTTAAAAATATATAAGTAAACGGTAGTTTACATCATATAAATAAAATCAATAACATATTGATTTTCATAAATCAATTTAGACAGATTACAATATACAATTTAAAACGATGAAATTTCAAAGCATATTTCATGATCGATGTAATTTCTTAAAGGATAACTACGATAGAAAATAATTCAATTTTTTAATTTAAAGACACATTTCTATTCCATCTCTTTTTAGCAAAGATCCCCGGATCCAGAATCAGGTAGGGTATTCACTAATAATCCTCCAAACAAGATTTTTCTACCTTCACAAAGACGAATCGAATTGATCTGACATCATTAACGTCACGTCTCGATTCAATTACAGCTGGAGATCCGGTAATTCCCGGATTTAAATGAGAAACATGCCGAGTTAAAGGTCGTTAAAGTTAAGATGACGTGCGATTGTTCGCTGATGATTGGCTTAATCTACGATTCATTCTATACGTCATTTTCAGATAAAGTGAAAGGGGGTTCATTAAAACTCCCAAAGACCTGGAATGCGATTGTCGGGTGGAATAACTTGAGAAAAAATTGTAATGAAAAATAAATTTGATTTACTTATTTGAAAGAATATTTTTCATAGGATTCGTTTGAAGAGTGATCTTTGTTTTTTACACATGTAGATTTCGTTTGATTTATATGGAGTTTATATAGAATTGACAAAATAAATTTTATCTAAGGAAAAATCAATGGATCAAACACACTCCATAATAAATATAAATGTATTAATTGTGATGAATAAAATAATATATATATATATATATATATATATATATATATATATATATATATATATATATATATATATATATAAATAAACAGAAAACAATCTATTTTATTTAGTTTTTTTAATGGTTGGAGAGGTGAGGTAAAATGAGTAATCGAACTATTTATGCTAAATAATATCAACATCGAAAACAAGTATCCATCTTCTTTAACAGTGCAATTTTCTACAAAAACATGATTTTAAAGCTCACAAATGGCAGGAATTTTCTAAAATATATTTAACACTGTTTATAATCAAAATGAACCAAAAGTTATTCTGTCAGACGTTTCAAATCATAGATAATAAAAAATCGATTTTTCAAAATGTGAGATTAAGAACTTTTTTATACATATTGTTAAATTGTCTGAAATTGTATTTATATTTTAAAACATGCTGATTGTTTTTAAGAGTAGACGATTGCTATTTGTTTTATTATATTTAAAGTACTAACTTGACATTTACTTCGATACACATTACTTTCCAAAATGGAAATAACACAATAGAAAATAAAAAAATATATTCTTTCAGAAACACCTATGCTTAGCATTTCAAAATATTTTTTTCATGAATTATTCATATTTTTTTTTCCATTCTCACTTCTAAAGAAATATACAATATTTCCATAAGCATGTCGTTATATGCATATTAAAAAATTATATCGCCAATACATGATTATGTTTGGTACAAAGTAAATACAATTCGAAAAAAAATTAATTAAGTTTATCGGATAAATTTAGTGTAAATTTTTAAATGGTGTTTTAAATGTTCTGGTATGAGTCACAAACTTTGTTAAACTAAAATATTATATTATATATTTTTAAATTTCTAAAATATATTTTTAATTAAATTTATTCATTAAAATGAACAAATAAAACGTTATTAATAATCTATTTGTAATTAATTAAAAATAATAACAGGAACAAAAATGATGTATAAAAATAAATTTTAGAATATAGACTAAATAAATAATTATTTTTTAACCATTTGAGCTGTTGCAAAATTATAAAGTTACTTTCTCCAAATTAGTTTACTTGATACTTTCAATGCAATAATTTTATTTATTTATATATATATATATATATATATATATATATATATATATATATATATATATATATATATATATATATATATATATATATATATATATATATATATATATATATATATATATATATATATATATATATATATATATATATATATATATATATATATATATATATATATATATATATATATATATATATATATATATATATATATATTTAATATTATTTTAATACATATAGTATCCGAAACCCCCAATGCTATAGCTTCAAAAATTATTTCAGCATCGAATATTTTTATGAATATAAAGCTTAGGATTTATGCTAAGAAAAATAGAAATACATTGGCGACTTAAGCTCACCAGCTCTGTCAAATTTTTTATTGTTGCAATTATTAAAATAGAAACTTTCATGAATATAATTCTAATTTATTTTTTCCCAGTAAATGTCACTAAAAAAGCCGCATGAATGTCGAATTTTTCAGGTTTTGCCTAAATCAAATACAAAAAAAAACTTTATTCCTTTAATTCTTTCTGCAATTGACAGCACGTCGTTTTCTTGAACAGATTGAGACTAAGTCAAAAGAGCCCAACAGTTCTAAAAACTTCCAAGTCCTTTTTGTTCGCTGTTAAAGGTTTTTATTTTGTACTCCAAACGACATGACGTAAACTAATTTGCTTTAAAGGTTGTTTTTTTTTACAAATTTAAAGTTGAAGTTTGTAAAAATTATTTAAGATTGATTTTATAGGTTGAATAATAAAGCTTATTAGAGGTTTTCTGTTTGTATCCACCTGAAAAAAAATTACAAGTGCTATTGATAAAGATGCCAGTCTTTATCAAAGAATTGTATTTTTTTTGTTATAATTTAAAATAAAATTGTGTATACATATATATAACCAGGGATCACAAATTTTTCTATCAATGGCCCCAATTTTAATTTTTTAAAAATACTCCAATTGGCAAATATTCCTTTTAAATCTAATTGTTCGAGGTATATTTTAAAATCCATCTATTTACAGATAATTAAAATTTTGGTAAAACACATATTACTTTACGTCTAGGAAAAAATATTTAAATTTAAAAAGATTGACAAAAGTCGTTGGGTTAAGTTAGATAGGCACCAGTTTTTTCATCAATGTCCACAATTTTTAAATTTTTGAAAATACTCTATTTGACAAATATTTTTTGACTCTAAATGTTCGAGATATATTTTAAAATCTGTCCATTTACAAATAATTAAAATTTTAGTAAAACAAATATAACTTAGCGTCTTGGAAAAATTATTTAAGCTTCAAAAAAGTGAAAAAAAAGTAACAGGATTAAACTAAATAGCTTGTTAAGTTCGAAACCCTTGCGTAATATTCCAAATAAAATATTTCGTTTTCCAAAAACTTAACAAAATAATTTCTTACAACCGATTATAAAAAAAAATTGTTTAACACACTTTTCTAATGAAGCTACTAAATAAAACTTCAATTTGTAGTGGCACATTTTTGTCAATTACGCTGTAATTGTTTGAAACTAACAACGCTACTACAAAATGGCATATATTCACTTACAAAATCAAAAATGTGATAATTGATATAAGCATTGCATATTTAAGAATTTTTTATATTTTAACGAATTTACAATTTATGTGTATTTTTGTAAAGTGTTTATATCGGTGCAAAAATAAACTCTTTTTTAACTATAAAATTAAACCTCTAACCCCTATTGATCTTTTGAGATATTCATTAATATCATTACTATTACTATTACGTACATTGTATAAGAAAACCTTGGCAAACAAACAACTCTAATGACATCAACAATTTAAAATTATCTCATGAATTTACACTGAAAATCTAGGTACTCAAAACAAAGTAAAATGCATTGAACTTTGAGTACATGGGATGCTTATAATGTATGCCAATACAAACATTCCAATTTTTATAAAGATGTACAAAAACATGAGTACAGTGGGTAGAAATTATTGAATGCTTGTCTATATAAGTTAGACAAACAAGTTTTACTGGAAAGCGGACTAACTTTTAAACTATCAGGGCCACATTCGGAAGTTATAAATATATATACTGTTAACAATGGTATGTGAGCAGTAAGATAATTGAGTTGTAATTACTGAGTTTCCATTTAAACAATCAACATCATATTATAAGGAAAACCCTTTTCTGAAAAACTATTTTAAGCTCGATAGATCGCTTTGTTAAGATCCCTTGAACAGATGATAATATTAGGAATATTAAATCACAATGCTCATTTTTGAGGAAGTACGGTTACTTAAGGGGAGATAGTATTTTTTAACTTTCAAAAAAACGATTTTTTAAAATTATTTTTTAAAAATAATAAGATATATTATGATTTATTTAAGCCAAACCGCTTTAAAATTGGACAAAAATTAAACACACAGCGATGAAAAACACATTAGTTACATTTGTAAAGAAATATGGGAAATTCTATCTTTAAACATCTTTTTCTCAGTTTCACATTTTTATGTCGATCCGCATGATTACAAAAAAAGTTTTCTTTCAATTCACTTTAAATTTTTTATACATGTTGAACTATCAAATATGCATGCACTAAACCTAAAAAAAGGTTTTTTAACACACTATTTTTTAATAAAAAAATATTTTGATATCATTAAAAAACAAATTTTCAAAAATAATAATTTTGATTTTTTTTTTTAAATATTTTTCATTAATTATTTAATTTTTTTTTTAGTTTGGAGTATAGAAGCATTATATAGCTTCACTTTTTAAAAATAAATTTGTTTCTAGTGTGTTTAATTATTAAGTAATCTTGCGGACGGTGAACTCTATTTTAAAAATTTGTAGCAATGACTTGTATTTCAAAATATTTTTTTAAAAGCAACGAGGCAATAGATTTATATTATAATAATATATTAATAAAGCCAACATTCAATAGTTTAAGTTCCAAAAATTGTAATTATAAATATGCAAAACCTATTATTTTATTCAAGTTCGAAATAAATGTCAAATACCAGCCAATTTCACCTTTGAAAACTACTATCTCCCCTTAAATTTGAGTATGCCATCCATCATTTACGATCCAATTATACTTAAAGAAAAATGAGTAGCTCCAGGTACTAATTTCAAAGTACTTTCTTTTACAGTGTACATATTTCATACCTATATAGGATGGAATATAATTTATCTGAAAATATACTTTACCTGAAATGGTTCATGATTTTAAATGATATTTAAATATATACTGAACGAAATTAAAAATTTGAGGACGTCATCGTTAACTTACAAAGCAATTATAATTAATGAATAATGAGTAGGTTCATATACTCATTTTTTAAGTACATTTTTCTTGTATTGGGGATATAATTTTGTTCCGGATTAATATTAATAAAAAAAATATTTAAAAATCTTACCTCCTCTCACATGTACATCTCTACTAGTGATGCTTCCAACAATGTTCGAAGCAGAGCATTTGTAAGTTGTCGAATGCACATCCTGCCTGTAATCCTCTGCTCTGAAAGGTGAAAACACGAGGGAACCGTCAGGGCGAATCTGACGCAATCCTGCTATTGGGATGGCCGTCATATTCTCCGACGTTGTCCAAGCCACTTCTGGGCGTGGGGTGCCATTCACTACGCATGGGATAACTGCCCCAGAGTTGTTGTAGAAGAGCACTTTGCTGGGTGGTTCGTGTGTGAATGTGGGCCCTTGATATTTACTTAAAACCACTAGAAAGAAACAAATTTTGTATTAATATGTTATACATCATATTGTAAAGATTCTATGTCAGATAAATTATTAAACTTTTATTTGTATTATGTAACATTCAGAAGATTCCAATACAAATACAAAGTTAAAATACGCAATAAAAATAAATGAGATCTGGACATGTTTCGGGAGATATATCTCCCTTCATGAGCAGAAATGAACAGTGAGCTTTAATTTCTGCTGATGAAGGGAGATGTATCTCCCGAAACATGTTCCGATCACATAGATTTTTATTGCGTATTTTAACGCTGTATTTTAATTTTCTTAACGCAATGTTCTATTAGAAGAGTTTTTATCGTAATATTCATAAGAGTTTGAACAATATAGAGAAATAATAGCTAATTTCTTAGCTAATTGAATGTCTAGTCTAATGATATCCAATGAAGAGAAATAATAGCTAATTTCTTAGCTAATTGAATGTCTAGTCTAATGATAGCCAATGAAGAGAAATAATAGCTAATTGTTTTAAATATATATTCACATAAAACCGTTAAAAATAAGTACTCAAAATTAAAAATACTTTTACTCATATTTGAGTACTTTTGATGCTTACATTGGCCCTGAATACTTAATTTTCAAATATGAAAGAGACACGTACGCGAAATTAAGTAAAAATTAATATATGCTTGCTTTGATAGGATGTCTTCATAAATCACTCTCAAACAATATGAAATGCTACAATGAAGTCTAACCGATAAAGCAACACAGATTCATAGCACCCCAGTACAGTGTTAAACTATCAGGACATGTTATACTATCAGGGCGACAATAAGAAGTTATAAACAGAAGAAAATAAAAACAAGTTTTACAAAAGAACGGGAAGTAAGATTATCGAAATGTCAGTTTCTATTTAAGAAATCGACATCAAATTACTTGAAACCCCACCTTTTGAATAACTGTTTTGAGTATATCAAGTCTCTTTGTTTTAGATAGTTTGAACAGATGCTTAGAATAGCAATAAATCATATGCTCATTTTTGAGAAAATACGTTTATTTAAATGTGCGATCCATATACTCATTTTAGTTCCATTTTTACATTGCAACTACAAGAATTAATATCATAACCGTTACTTAAAATAATATGAAGATTTCGGATAAAAAAAGCACTTTATATCTCATCTATGGTTTACCGCATTAACACAACACTTCTCAATGTTTTGAATGTTTTTCATAAACCTACAATGTTATCCCACTAAGAAAATGAAATCTGAAACAAATAACTACATTTTTGTTCTTCATAATTGTTTTTCAAATTTAAGTACATAAGACTTGCAATGCACAGTTGATCTTAAATGTATTGGAATATTTACTATTTAACTATATCATATTATTTTATGTAATCTCGAATATCCACACCCAATTTAATAATAAAATACAAGTATTTTTTTACAAATATATTACCACAAACGTATTTCAAATTTGAAAATAAATGTATTATTAGTCGGATTTCGAAATAAATATTTCGAAAAATCTAATTATATACTGTAAATACAAGTTTACAAATTCGTTTTTAAAAGTGGTAAAATAAAATATATAAGAAAACAAAGGAATACACATAAAGAAAAATTTTATGAATAAAATTGTTTTATTATGGGAAATAAAATATTTATTGTGGAAAGCATATTTTCAATTTCTTGAAATAGCATTCCATTATTTGTCTATTTATACTTTTGAAAGAGCAAATACTTTACGAAGAGAAAACTAAGTAACATTATTATACAGTTTTATAAAGTTTGCAATTCAGATTCCTGAACTTCCGTTGTTTAAGTTAAAGAGTAGAAATTCAATGTGATAGCGTGTCCTATAGAAAAGTGATGGATGGTATTTTTATAAAAAGTAACATTCTTTTCTTTACCGAAATGCGAAATATAAAATTGAAAATGTAAACAAAAATTCGTTTTGCCAAAGTGTATTCTTTTTAAAGTTAGCGAATAAAATTATTTTATAGCGTTGGATTAGGAAGTATTATATATATATATATATATTATTAAGTTCCTTAAAATGCTTTTGTATAAGATGATATTTATATGCATATACTAAATATGAACTGAATATGATATGTCATGTTATTAATGACAATGAATATCATATTACATATTATTTTGTATTTTATTCATAATACTTAAAATTGTAAATTAATATTAAAAATTCCTCAACATATATAAACTGATACTTTGTAATTTACGATTGTATACCTATCGAACTTTAGATTCGAGATTCAAGATAACTTAATATCGATTATATTTTCTAATTTTATGCAAAACTAAGATTTATATAAGCATTTAAAATTTAAGTTAAACTTCACACCACAACACATATTTACAAAATTATCAATTTTGTATCAATTTACAATTGTTTAAAGTGACTCATCTATGTTTAGTATGTCAGGATAATTAAAATATTTTTTTTTACAAAAATAAAACGACGTACTTTTGTTACCATATATTACATAGTAACAATAAATGTATAAATAATAATGGATAAAAACAATTATCGTAGATATACAATGATACAGTTTTTTTAGGTTAACAATGATGATGTAAGTGGTTGAATTTACATATATATATATATATATATATATATATATATATATATATATATATATATATATATTATGGTGACTATTAAGTAAAACATCCCTAAAGTCATGGTCGGATTAATTTATGGATTCTTCACACGTAGAAACTTCTTCCAATAATGTTTCTAATTGTTTCATTTCATTCTCGTAGGTCAAATAAAAATATATACTCAAGTATTAAAAAAGTCACAAGGACTTGTAAGTTGTAGGCTATGCCCCAATGCGTAAAATCTAGAGAAATTTGATAGGAAATAATAAAATAAGCATTTCGGCCAATAGAAGGTGCCCTTGAAAGCAGCTACACCAGGTTTGACCCATCCACTTTAAAAAAAAGAGAAGTTAGGAAAAAAATACGTAGGGTTCCACACACACTCTTGAGAGTTCTCCCATGTTAAAAAGTTATTTTTAAATTAACCCGCTGACGTTCCACGGATCCACGGATTGCCCACGGATCTTAATTTTTTTAACAATGCACCCAGTTTGAAAATCCTTAAAAATAGTCCTTTTGACACTATTTTTTTTTAAATATAATGGTTTGAAGCGCAACTTAAAAGCTATCCCTTTACATATAATTAAAAAAATGGAAATTATGTAAAAAAGCATACACATGAAATATTATTTAAACTTTCAAGCACAGAAAACAACTTTACAATTGTAAAAATTACTTTAGCGTCAGTGGGTTTAAAAACAGCCAAACTAAATTCGAATAAAAGATTAAAAATTTATTTCTTATATTTCTTCTTTAAAGTTTTAATTCATTAGTCAAACAAATTTTAAACTTTCATCGCTGATTTTCTCCGAGTTTTGACTTATAAACTATGCATACCTTAAAAATTCCTCCTTGTTCCAAAACAAGCTATTTAAAAACCGATATTTCCCGAGTAACGATCCTTAATTCACAGCAAACTCCTCGCATATCATTAAAAATGCAGTTTTGCTGCGAAGCTTTCATCTTAATGTTCGTACTCCGTACTGCAAGTTCAAATTAGTTGGATCGTAACTTTTCCTCCATGCACCTTTCGCAGAGTTGCGTGATATAGTTTTGTTCAAGATGAAAGTCGGAAGAATTTGTAATTCATTTATTTTCCAGAGAAAAGGAGAGAAAAAAAAAACTTTTAATGCTTCCGCACTCTTTGAAGAGTTGGCTTTGTGAAAGGGACGCATCGATTTATTTCTAAGTTTTCGTCTCGCATATTAGCGCGCTCTTGAACAATTTTCGGCTTACAATTCTTTCTGTTTGTTTATTGTATTTCATTATTTATTCAACTTTCTCCCACTCCCGGAATATAAGAAGCCAACATTACTTTCAAAGGACGTTTTAAAGATTTTAAGAGCAAATTTATTTTCTTCCCTTTTTCTAGAATACGCCGGAAAGTTTTATTAATATATTCTAATGCATTAAATATTATGTGAGGATAGCTATTTTCTTGGGAAATAAGTTTTTTAAAATCAAGAATTTCTTTTAAAATCAGTCTAATTAAGCAAAATATCATTAATTTATATCTACATATTATTTTGTAGAGGCAGACCTATTCATTTTAAATTAGCCATCAACTAGTGTTTTCTTAAATATTTATCATTTATTTAACATGGCAAAAAAAGTATCTTGTAATGGTGTGTAGAACACAATTCACTATATATATATATATAGAGAGAGAGAGAGAGAGAGAGAGAGAGAGAGAGAGAGAGAGAGAGAGAGAGAGAGTGAGAGAGAGAGAGAGAGAGAAAATGTGTCCCATTTCCCCTTAATACATTTCATTAAAAATTGAATTTTTTAAAATTTATTTAGATATACATTTAATGTTTTGCAAAATGAGAAAAATGTGTTTTCGAATTATTAATGCTAAATAACAGATGATTCTTAAAAAAAATACGATATCGTATTCTACAAAAGTTTGAATTTGAAACTTATAAATGACAAGAGCTAACTGCAATATAATTAACATTATTCATATGTTAATACACGTTGTTAATATAATGAGGTTACATAAACTTTTTTTTTCAAATAGACAATCAATAAAGAAAGATAAAAAAATAGACAAATTTGCTTGATCCATGAAATAAAAACTAAGAATATTTTAAATGAAATAAAAAAATAAGAATATTTTAAATGAAATAAAAAATCGTATGAGAAACAAATTAAAAACAAATGAATGCATCGTAGTTTCCAGAATCAAAGAATAATATCATCAGGTGTACTATTTTAAAATAAATGAAAAGTAAAATAGTTGATTTTTTAAAATGGCGGCTGGAGGATTACAGCTAGCTTTAAGAAAAAAAACCAACCCATTAATAATCAAATACATTGAGCTTTCAAGATTTGAAAGTTGTTCCTTATTATATTTTATTCACGTTACTAATTTGACTTAAAAGTTTGTTCTAATAATGCTTTTTATATGAAAAGTAACATAATACCCACTGGTGACACAATTTACCTCATATATGAATCGAAGTAGGTAGCTTTAGAAAAATAATTATTAAAAATATATACGAACCTTAGAATTAATTAAAAATATATAAGTTTATGTTTTCAATAAATGAAAGAGGATTTTTGTAAAACAATTGTAATTTTACATTTTTTTTTTCTTAAAATTTGAACGTCCAAAAATTCATTTTTTGTAACTCAAATTCCACCGTTATAAAAAATAACTTCGAACGCAGCAATTTTATCTGTGTTTTATAATTTGCAATGCTACAATATTTTGTAAACATTGTACATTCATTCATAAAAAATAAACTTTTTTATTGGCTAACTTTATAGCCGTATCCCTATAGCCTATAACCGTACCATATAGCCGTATCCATGTAGCCTATAACCGTACCCTATTGCCGTATCCGACCAAACCAAAGGTACTTTTTAGTAAATCCTACACAAATGCCAAACGAGCGAAAATGCGCCAAACTAAACCTTTTATCTCGAACCGCGCAAAATATCAAGTATTGGTAGGTTGAATGGTTTTAAGTTCGTTAAAAGTTAACGTCGCATTACAATTATGCAATGGGCTGTTGGAGATGGTTCAAGGTCTTTTCGAAAGGAAAGTTTCAGAAATAAATACTGCTGAGTAATTTTAGTTGATTTTTTGAATTAACGTCGCACTAGAGCTGCACCACAGACTATTGGCGACGGTTCGGGATATGTTCCAAATGACAGCTTTTAACTATTGTCAGATTACGAGGACAACATCTAAGCTGGCACCCCACTCTCCAAATTGAAAGGAACTGAGATGAAAGAAAAACGTATACACATTTCAAAATATCTCAAGCCCCACGTTGTAAGAGTAGTATAGTAAACTAGCTTATAATCGGAGGTGGGCGGGTTCGAGTCTCGGTTCATCTAGCGACTGCGCCAATAGACGATTGTGCAGCGTTAATTATATAAACCAAGAAATGCTTATTTTTAGAACAATCGGTATTATGTTGTTTCGAATCAAAGCTAACCATGATGCGATGTCCAAAATCATTAAAAAATTATAAATTAACAACTAATTTGCTAAATTAAACCAAATTTCTAGTTTTCCCGACTAATTCAGCTGCTTCCGTGGGCGAGTAGAAAAAATACTAGGAATGTCGTTCAGAACATCCAGAAAAATTATCGGCGTGTATACGGGGCTGGTGCACGATAAATCTGATTCAGGTCCAAAGTCCCGACATCTCTTGAAGGCGTTGGTTACCAGTTCAGGTGTTGTCCCCGTCATCTGACCATGGTTCAAAAATACGAAGATCTTTCCTTCGAGATATAGGCTCTGAACCGTCGTCAGGCCACTGTGCATCTCTAGTGCGACGTTATTAACCAAACAAAACCACAGAAATTTGAAAACTAAGGTTTTATGAAGGCTTGGTTTGGTAAATTAACGTTGCACTAGAGCTGCACAGTGGGCTATTGGCGACGGTTCGGGGCCTATCCCGAAGGAAAGACCCGGGATGCCTCATATTTTTAAACAATGGTCAGATGACAACACCTGAGCTGGCATCCAACACCTTGAATATACGTCGGGACTTTGGACCACGATCAGATTTATCGAGCACCAGTACCGTATACACGCCAGTATAATTTGTTGGATGTTCTGGACGACATTCTAGTACTTTTGTAGCGAATCTGGCAACACTCCGATCTCAATATCATTACTTTTTTAGTTTTCTTTGTCAAGTCCATCGCATGGATTCGAACCAGCAATCCTCTGATTACTACCTGAACATCCTTATCCACTGAGCCACTGGGGGCTCTGTTTTATGAGGAAAACTACATTTATTTTGACGATCTGTGAAATTCAAGGCTTTTATTTCAATATCCTTCTTAAACACTATTAAAACCCCAAAAAGCTGAATACTAAAAATGCAGGTATTTTAACGGTTTTTTGCTGAAAAATGAAAACAAATATTAAAAAAACTTGAATTATTTTGTTTCAATATCTTATATAAAACATTCAAAAACACAATTTGGCAATTTCGATGATTTTCTTATGCTGATTAAATGTGTATTTATTGTTTTCATAACAGTGTTATTGTTTAAAAGCCACACAGTGAGTAATAATTATATTTTGGCCATTTTTCGCGTTGTAGTAAACATTATCAATCTATTTTGTTTTTTTGGAAGTTTCATAAACAATGCACTTTGTTTTATCAGGAAAAAGTTTATTGCAAAGTAATAGTTGCTAGGGTCTTTCACAGTAAATCAACAAACTTGACAAATTAATTCTGAAACTTAATAAGTTTCTAAGAAATTAATGGTTATGGTCATTGCATTACGATTAACTAATATACTATTCGATCAATTATAGTTAGGCAACTTAAGGCATCGAATATATTATTCACTTGAAATTACCAGAATGTTAATAATAATGATAATTAGATAACCTAATGATAATTGAAAAATAATTTTATTCTTGAGATTCCCCCAACAATTTTGAAAAGTTTTGTTAATATCTTTATACATGGATTAATATACATTTTACTCACATTTGATAGTTTGATTTTCATGGGAATTATTAAATATGTATATTTTTATTTTGTAAAATAAATAACTGAAACTGAAAAGTTCACTTCACTTCACTTAGCACTGAGTTGAAGTTTATAAAAAATATTTTAAAACTTATTCAATCGTTCTTTGTTAAAATAATTTAATTATTAAATTATATTTTTATAATGTATGAATTATTTAAAAAATAAATTAAACATTATTAAAAAAAGTTGTATGTGTAATACTAACAATATTCTTGCAGGAAAATTAAGCAAACATTTAACAATTAACTCATGTGATTTTGACACAAAATTATTAAGTATTGCTCTTTGAGAAATTATTTGTGTTCCTACTACCTAAATAAACGTAATTTAAAAAAATTGCTGTATATGGTATATATTTTCATATAACTTTTTGATTTGATTAGTTTCTTAAATATATTGCCTTACATCAGATTAGCAAAAAATACGTTTCAATTTAGAAAATAATTGTTGTTAATTTAATTAATTTATTTGGGATTTATATTATATATAAAATTAAGCAATGAGCTACATACTTTGATTTTTTAAGGACATGGCAAACAAACAACCTATGAACCTTAAATAATTATGTGTACATTGGTACATTGAATAACTATAATGACAAAAATAATAAAAAAGTCTTGTATAGTAAAATTCTGTAAATTTTTGAAAATATAAACTTTTAAAAGTTTTCGGGTTTTGACATTATTTTTTTAATGTGCATTGATTTTATCTTTTAGTGTGTGAATTGAACTATATTAGTGAAATTAAGTAAATGTATTTATAATCGTTGTAAATAATGTTAGTCGTTTGATTTTTTTTAAACAATTTAATACATGTGTTAAAATATATATTAAACTTTAGAAAATAACAAATTAACTAGTTGCCGCTAAAACAACGTAGTAATTAGCATTTATTAAATTTAAATTATTATTTATAACATGGATGGGTCACTATTAAACTGAAGCCAGATTGAACAATTTAAACTGCACAAAAATTTAATATTCGAAATATGATTTTGATCCTTAAACATAAGAACACACGGATTAACATCATTATCAAAGTGTGCAAAACATAAAAAATTATAACACCGAACATCATTAAAGAAGAATTTAAATGAAGTTTAATTAGCCATTTATGGAAAGGTGATTGAAGGGCAATGACATAATTTCGCAATATGTCTGTCTGGTGTTATTTTTTATATACAGTTATTTTTTAATATAAAATTACGATTACGTTCGCTTTTCGTTTATTTTACGTTTAAAATTTTTGCATTTCTTGATTTTTTATATATACTTTATTAATATGAATTTTAAAATATGAAAAGTGTATATATTCGATTATATAAAACAACGTTATTTCATAATTGAGATATTCTTTATTTTTAAATTCGTTTGTATAAATTTTACAAAGTATCAATTTGATAAATTTATAGAATATTGTTTTTTGGCTTGTGGAAACTTTTCAATATTTAAAATAATCAAATTATTTATACTTGAGCGATTATTCTACCGATTATTCTACTAATTTGTACCAAATATATTATAATAACAAATTATTTATGCTTAAGCGATTATTCTACTATCAAATGACGTTAACAATTCTAATAACATGTAAAATGTAAAAATATCTCAAACACACCATTATTTAATACATCTTTGAAACTACATATATGAAAATTACTTGGTGCAGTTTGAGAAATAACTTTGAACCAAAGCTATATTTTCTATGTAAAATTTAAATAAAAAATATTCAACATTGTATGACACATTTATCGATATGACTTAATGTAATCATATATAAATTGTCATTGAAATAAGTTGATTTTTAACACGTTTTAAAAAGTTGCTTCTGGAAAAACGTAAATCCGCCGTATATGTTAGAATACACATTTGGAGAAAGATGGCACAAACCCGTTTTTTTAATCCCTCTAGAGAGATTCAAGTCCCAAATGCTGAAAAAATTGCTATTTTTTTGTTTTTGCAGACAACGATGCTATACATATTTAAGAAAGTGTTTACAAAATTTCAAATCAGTAGAAAAAAGAAAATACCTGTTGTTTTACATGTTTATATAATATTTAATATATGGGTACCTACTTTTCGTCTGCAACGTTCGTCATTTACTCAAAATATTTTTTTTAATTATTAATTTTCACGTTTAAACTGTTAAGGCTGTATTAAAAATTAACTTAAAACCAAACAGTTAATAGTATTAAAAACAATTAAAAAAAAATCTGTAAAAATTGTAAACGTTATTTAATCAATTAAAAACCTTTTAATAATAAAATTGAAACCGTGAACAAGTAACATATATATTTATTAAGCATTTTTTAAAAATAAATCGTAAATATGGTTTAAATTTTTGATAAAAAAATCAAAATTTAGCCTTAAAATACAGTTTGTCTCTTTTTTCTAATTAAACATATATTTTAATAACTTTAAGTATCTATTGTACAGAAACAACACAATATTTTTAAGGGCTATGTTGAGATCAGTTTTGGAAGTAATCAAAATAAAAACTGTGCATAATTAATATATATTTGCCCCAAGTACATTAAAACCAAAGATAGATAATAATAATGTTAGTGATGTATCAAAGAAATTGCTATAAAATAAATTTTCTAAAACAAACTAACGATATATGATAATGTCACACAACACAACTCATTTGAAAAAAATTACTATTATTTATTATTGCTTCAATTAAAGAAAACATTTTACTAAAACGCATTGTTATTTATTGCAAAAATTTAAATTTTAATCAAAAAAGGTTTGGGAACAGTGTTTATAAATAAATAAATCGCCAATATACATTCGTGTATTGCGCAGTTCAACATTTTCTTAAATTTAAAATTAAATAAAAAAAAACTTAAGAAAGATTTTACTAAGTTATGTTATAAATATACTTTATTATATATCGGATATTTCAATTGCGCCATTTATTTCTTACAAATACATAATATTATTATAATATATATATATTAGATGTATTTTCGATTTTAAATCGATAATTTTTCCAAAAGTAAATTTCAAGGATCATCATAAATATGACCTAATACTTTAATGTCAATATTATTAAACACGTGTTTTAAGTTTTACATAGCTAACAATAACAACATTACAATTAAATATGAGAATATTACCTTCAATTATCACCACAGCCACAAACAAATGGATCCAGAAGATACAGATCATCGCGAACCCAAAAGAATCAAAACTTTTCAAAGTAGGCCTAAACTTTCCACAACCATCCCGGCATCGGGAAACCTACGACCACTTCGCAATGTGGATTTCCCACAACTGACAGAACCCTGAGAAACAGTCGCGAGCAAAGTTTGGGCTTCCCCGCCAAGCACTGCGCGCCAGAAATCGCCAAATCGATGCACGGTTACTTTGTTCCTTTACGACCCATTACGCCCACAATGGAAGCAAATAGGACACGCAACAGGTTCAGAACATGTTGTTTAGCATATCAATATTCATTCATGTATGTTGAAGTTATTTCAAGTAGTTCCCATAGAGACTTTTATATTGTTCAGTCGAATTTTGGATATTGTAATTTAACAGAGATTTAAATAAATAAATTATGTTTATATGCATTGAGTGAAATCCCAATTCCACATACTATTATTTTATAATATTACTTTGTGGATGTGTGTATAAAAATGTAAATATTTATTATATTGATAATAATTAAAAAGTTAACTATATTTAGAAATATATATTTAAGTATGTTAAATGCGACAAAAAAAAATTAATTATACCTAACAAAATATTCAGAGTGTGTATATAATGTTTTTTTTATAAATGTATTTATACGTGTATTTTATGAGTATGTTTTGAACCGTCAATAATATTTTTCATTTAACATTAAAGATAATATTAACAATGTGGTCTACCAACTGACAGATACAAACGTATATATCCGTTTACAAACGCATATATCCGTTCGAGTATCTCCAGTTTTTCCAGTTATATACATAACATAAAATGAATAAAAAATATATGTTTTAAAATTATTTTCAAATTTTAAGCATAACGTGGACATTTAAAAACCTTCTCTACTGATATAATTTTTAAAAAAATAATTTTGTAAAAAGAGGAATGTGTTGGAAATATAAATTTAACATTAATGCAGTGAAAACAAACCTACATATTCGAAATTTTGATTATCCGTCAGAGTATTAAATTTTAAATATTGATTCATTGTTACAGAAAAATATAAAAATACATCAAACACGAAAAATATTTAATCTCAATTACTCAAAATACAAAAGCTCAAAAAGAAACTTTGCTTTAATTACCAGAAACCCTATTCTTCACAAAACTTTTAATACAGTTTATCTACATTTATTCCTCCCTATTTTATGATAAGCTTCCCCATGTTTTACCAGCTTTACTGCGAAACCCGACTCAAGCTAACACACCGAGAAATCTCCTTTGGGGGCGGATGCCAGAAAAAGGGAATCAAGGTTAAAAGGTACTAGAGTTAAGGAAGGGGAAAAATTGACTGATCAACGCATTATCCGGATGGTCAAACCAAATGAACTCCTGGTGCGTTTGAGCGTAAATATTTTCGCTCGGGTAGCGAGGCCGCTGCAGTAGCCCCCCGCAAGCCGAGCATCTTTCATTCTTTCGCTGCTTGGTTTTTGTTCTTGTTTTGTGTGAAAGTTAATTATATTTTTCGCCTGTTTGTTCCAAGGAAATGATGAGTTCGGTTAAATGCCCGCTAAACGTTCTGCGGCCGTGCTGTTTTGGAGATGCAATTACTGTTTTTTTTTAACCGCGTGCGATAAAAAACGGCGCGTTAAAGTTATAATTGTCTCTGGGAAGAGAAGTAAATTTAAAAAAAAAAGTTGGTATATATGGAAGGTGAGAAAAGTACTTGGAGAATAATAAGCTGATGTAATCAACTTTAGGGGGTCTTTATATGTTTTTGTTTTCTGTTAAAGAGTATACAATGTTTGAAGTAATAAAAAAATTCAATTTCATTAACATTTGTTAAAGTAATAATATTTACACTGTGTATACATTACAATGTAGCCGCATTGCACTACAGATGGTTCATGGAATGTGTGCATTACTCTAGAGCAGTGGTTCCCAAAGTGGGTTCCGTGGAACCCTGGGGTTCCACGAAAAAATTTAGGGGTTCCGCGTGACAAATTTCATTTGATTAAAAAAAATAAGAATAGTGTTTAATATATTCACATTTTCGATGAATATCCAAATTTAGCAAAACAGGCTATTCGAATTCTATTGCCGTTTGCAACCACTTATTTGTGTGAAGCTGGGTTTTCAAAATATGTTGCGACAAAAACCAAATATCGTAACAGACATGATGCTGCACCAGATATGCGAGTTCAGTTATCATACCTAACGCCGAATTTTAAGAGAATCATGGAATCAAAGAAGCAGGTGCATTCTTCACATTAAAGTTTTTCCATTTATTTTAGTTTATGTTTTGTATTTTAATTAATTACTTGTATGATGAATTTTTTTTTTTGAGTTTTGCTTAATTCAATAAAATCTGAAATACCAAAATAATACTTGTTTTATTTAATATCAGATATTAAATTTTGAAAATTCGTTGATTAAAAAATATTCAGGGTTCCGCGATCATTATCAACAAGTTTTGGGGTTCCATGACCAAAATAGTTTGGGAACCACTGCTCTAGAGTTTGTTGCACGTGACCTATAATGTATTTTATTTTTTTTGTTTTAATTTTGCATATGATGTTTCTTCTTAGTTTTGATTTTATTATTTAGAAACACATCGATCCTTATCCATATATCAGTCTACTGCAATGTTAGTACACCCATAACGGGGGTACTCACTATATACATAACTACTATATATATATATATATATATATATATATATATATATATATATATATATATATATATATATATATATATATATATATATATATATATATATATATATATATATATATATATATATATATATATATATATATATATATATATATATATATATATATATATATATATATATATATATATATATATATATATATATATATATATATATATATATATATGTGGAGTTAGAGATGGGTGATGGTGAACGAAATAAGGGGCAGTACAAGATTATTACGCCACAACGCTTTTATTCCATGCTCCCGTGGATAGAAATCCACCTTCCTTCATCAACACTTCTCTAGCTCTCCCTTACAACTGATCAGTGTTGCCAGCGACACCCAGGTGGCGCTGGAACACATTACAAAGTAACTCCCTCTAGTGGTGTGTATCCGCACTAGGGCATTCCGACACTCGGGCAATCCTGACATATTACGCCCTCGTAATTACAATGATACTAAAACACAATACATTATATTACAATACATGACATTACACATACATTCGTCATCCCATATTTCACACCTTAATCATCATCCTATTATAACTTTAAATTATTTTTCATAACATCCAAAAATCAATTATTATCTTACTTCAAATTTAAAATCTCGTAAGCATTATCAAATTTATTATTGTAAAAATTTAAATACCTAAATCACTTTTTATCATTAGAGTTCAATATGTCCTAAAAATAAATGTTCCAAAAGTTTCGAAGTTAAAAATGTTCCAAAGTCTTTCAATACTCAAGAAATTCAAATGTTCAAACCTAAAAAATAATTAACACTAAAAAGTTCTTCACTTTTCACCAATAGATTCTTTTCAAATCCTTTCAAAAATGTAAACATCACAATTAAATTTTAAAAAATAAACATCAATAGTAAAATTAAATCACAAAAATTTTCAATGATACAACTTTCATTCTCTACTCGTATTATGCAACACTCAACAACATCATAACACTTTATGCACAACTGTTGTCAACAAATAAATCTTCTTTCAGAAAAAAAAATTCTTTCCACTGACAAAAATATTAAAACGGTTATTCGATTTACTAAAATAAAAATAAAAAAAAACTTTCACTACCTCAAATAAAAAATAAACAAATCACAAATCTTCCACATTTCGCAATTCTGCATACAACTTTTTCGTAGCACAAAAAAAAATAATGATTCACTTCTTGACGGCTGCAAGGGTTGCTTCACAGAAAAAAAGAAGATAGTTAACGCCAAGGTCGTTCGCTCCTTGTTTGGTGTGTTGGTATTCTCCAGTTGGCTTCTGTATTTGGGCCATATCGTCGCCAAGGTGGTTGTGTTCGTTGATCCTGATCTGTGATTGGACCGCAGCTCTCAACTATGGATCGGTGATCGCCAAGACGTGACTTCTGTCGCCAACTCCACTCGCTTCCAAATTGTTGGATGGTAGGTTTGCTGCTCTTAAAGCCGTTCCTATGATTTGGGCTTGCTCGCCAATTGCAGACTTGGCATGTTGTATTCCGTCGCCAACCTCGTTCGTTTGCATCAGTTGGTTTGTATTTATTTGGAAATTGATGATCAACTTGCGAGCTAATTCGCCAATTCTGGTTGTAGCTTTTGCTCTTCGGGAATTTGTATTTTGATTGACTCTTCCGATTCCGTTTTGTTTTTCGGAAATGTTCAAATTGGTTTTGAGAGAACATCTTTGAGTTTTCTTTTTTTGAAGCGATTCTCAAACCTACTTCGCTTATTTTCTTTGGTGCACAGTCTTTTTCAGGCTGACGCGCCGTCTGTGTTTGCAAGTTTTGCGATGATATCACACGTATCAATCCACATCTAAGTGCGTTCGTACTATTGACTTTATTTTCACTGTCGTCTTTATTTTCCCTGCACTCGAACGATTTATGCCCGATATTTCCGCAAGCAAAGCATATTATTCCTAGTTTTCTATTCACCTGTCGATTTTGCTGGGTAGGCTCCCGCTCCTTTGCGTAAGTTCCTCCCGTCTGCGCGCTGGCGCCGTCTCGGTTTCGAAGACATGTCTCCTCGTATGCTTTGTTTTCGTACGGCTTTGTGCTTCTTCTGAAGTTTCGTGCAGCTTGAAAATCATCTAATTTATCCGTTAGAGTTGCTACGTCCTTGATTTTTTGTAGTTCATCTATGAAATGCTCCTGCATCTCTCTCGGTAATTTTCTTTTGATTTGGTCGACTAACATGAGTTCCTTAAGCGCTTCGAATGTGGTTATTTCCATTCCGTTTAGCCACTCGGTTAGGTAGTTCTTTAAAACGTACGAAAAATCTCTCCATGTTTGACTTGGTTCTTTTCTGGCAAAACTAAAATTTAGTCGAAACTGTTCCGCTGTCAGACGAAACTGCCTAAGTAAGATGGTCTTGATCCGTTCGTAGTCGCTCGTCACATTTTCCGGTTCTCTCGTAATGACATTTGCGACCTCTAGTGGTAGTAGACCAATCAGGTGGTTTACCCATGTATTTTTGTCCACTCCCAGTCGAACTATCTGTCTCTCGAACAAAGCCAGGTACATGCTAATGTCGCCTCCTTCAAAGGGCTTTATCACTTTACGACTGGAGACACTTGTTTGTTCTGTTGTCGACGAGTCTGTTCGACGGTTTTCTGCATCTATTCTTAATTTCGCTATTTCGAACTCTTGTATTTTTTCCTTTTCTAGAGCTTCTCTCTCTTTTTCTAGAGCTTCTCTCTCTTTTTCCAGGGCTTCTCTTTCATGAGTTTATCTTTCTTCTCTTTCCGCTACAATGGCATACAACAGGTTTTTTGTAGTTTCTTCATCATACCCTGTGTGCCCAGTTATGATTTTGCACATTTGTATAACCTTTGGGTTTTCCGGTGGAGTCAGATCCAGTTCGTCTAAAAGCACCATCAAATCTACCTTACGCGTCTTTGCCAGGTACGACATCTTGAGGGCAAAAGTTAGTCACTTTTGTACACTCCACTATTGCTTTCGCACGTCGCTGATCCGCTCTTCACTGACGACGATGTTTTCGGATTCTGCTGTGTTGCGAATCGGATTTCGCTTCCTTATTCGACGACGACCGCAGTTGTCTCGTGGTGCGTTAGGCTTAGCCTCCGGTTCCTTCCGTATTCCGATTCTGCCGCAACACTAATCCTCTGTTGCTCAGTGATTCACACACGGCCTCGAGCCCCCATGTGGAGTTAGAGATGGGTGATGGTGAACGAAATAAGGGGCAGTACAAGATTATTACGCCACAACGCTTTTATTCCATGCTCCCGTGGATAGAAATCCACCTTCCTTCATCAACACTTCTCTAGCTCTCCCTTACAACTGATCAGTGTTGCCAGCGACACCCAGGTGGCGCTGGAACACATTACAAAGTAACTCCCTCTAGTGGTGTGTATCCGCACTAGGGCGTTCCGACATATATATATATATATATATATATATATATATATATATATATATATATATATATATATATATATATATATATATATATATATATATATATATATATATATATATATATATATATATATATATATATATATATATATATATATATATATATATATATATATGTATATATATATATATATATATATATATGTATGTGTGTGTGTGTGTAGTAATTTAGATATTTATTACGTTTATATAACCTAAAAAATCATATTTAGTCCTTTTATTACCAGGTAGAAGACATTTTTAAATTAATTTAATTAATATTTGAATATATGTTGAAAAAAATATATAGATGGCATTAAAAAAAAATTGACTCTTTCGTGATATGTTTTACAATTTAAATTCGATTTTTTGTTTGATAAATTTTTTAAACACTTCGAAATCAAATCAAATTGAAAGGAATTTAATTATCTCTCTTTAAACAGTTTTTAGCTTTATATTTTGGAAGATTGCAAAACATTCAATTATATTGACTCTTACAGAATGAAAATAATTTATTTAGTTTTAAATCAAGTTAAAAAAAAACTCTTTAGCGCTCCAGGTACATATAAAATTCGCAAAATATTTCAATAAAGAAAAACATCTATACTTAAAAAAATAAATATCTGCAGCAGATTTATTCCACTTAAGTTTGATCCCACGTAGAATATTTAACTTCATTGATAACTGATCTCAAATTCCATAAAATATTCAAACACAAACCATATAGAGATACTGCAAGTGTATAATATGAATCGAAATTGCAATCTATAAAAATAAAATACACTTATACATCTTTAATCAACGTCCCTTGCCATCACTTGTAATTCTACGATCTGTCTTTGATAGAATATTTAATACATAAACTCTCATTCTACATTCATGAAAACAAGGATGTGCTGTGCCTACATTTAATATACATAGGATTCGTGTCCACATTGTTCATTCATGAGAGACGATTTCAAAAAAAATTGGGCAGTTGAAAACCTGAATAATTTAAGTTCTATTTAAAAGATTTTTGTTTATTAAATCTAATTAGTTTTGTATTTTTAATGACATAATAACTTTAAAGGTGGCAGTTTTCTTAAGAGAGCTGGTGCACGTGAACTTTTAAAAGTGGATTTTGAAATTTATATATTTTCTGAAACTCTGACCTTTTTTGCGTATTTAACTGTTAAAATGACTGTTCAAGCCATACAAAAGTAATGTCCCATTGTATACATTACAAATATATAAAAGTTTTTCCCTTAATACACATTAAAACTTTGCAATACTTAAATATTACATATTTTATGAAACTCTGACCTTTTCTGTGTACATAACTGTTAAAATGTCTGTTCAAGCCATGCTAAAAATAATGTTACATTGCATACACTATAAATATACAAAACAATTTCACTGTATACACATCAAAACTTTGCAATACTTAAAAATTACATGTATTTACATAAATGATCCCGTGCTCTTATAGAATTAGAGCTCGGTTATTTTTTTTTATATATAGTTTCACCAAGTACACTTTTTTTTTCAAAAACATCAACATGTCTGTTCAAGCCATGCTAAAAATAATGTTGCATTGCATACACTATAAATATACAAAACAATTTCACTATATACACATTAAGACTTTGCAATACTTACAAATTATATGTATTTTCATAAATGATCCCGTGCTGTTATAGAATTAGAGCTCGGTTATTTTTTTTTTAAATAATTTCACCAAGTACACTTTTTTTTTCAAAAACATCAACATGTCTGTTCAAGCCATGCTAAAAATAATGTTGCATTGCATACACTATAAATATACAAAACAATTTCACTATATACACATTAAGACTTTGCAATACTTACAAATTATATGTATTTTCATAAATGATCCCGTGCTGTTATAGAATTAGAGCTCGGTTATTTTTTTTTTAAATAATTTCACCAAGTACACTTTTTTTTTCAAAAACATCAACATGTCTGTTCAAGCCATGCTAAAAATAATGTTGCATTGCATACACTATAAATATACAAAACAATTTCACTGTATACACATCAAAACTTTGCAATACTTAAACATTACATGTATTTACATAAATGATCCCGTGCTCTTATAGAATTAGAGCTCGGTTATTTTTTTTTATATATAGTTTCACCAAGTACACTTTTTTTTTCAAAAACATCAACATGTCTGTTCAAGCCATGCTAAAAATAATGTTGCATTGCATACACTATAAATATACAAAACAATTTCACTATATACACATTAAGACTTTGCAATACTTACAAATTATATGTATTTTCATAAATGATCCCGTGCTGTTATAGAATTAGAGCTCGGTTATTTTTTTTTTAAATAATTTCACCAAGTACACTTTTTTTTTCAAAAACATCAACATGTCTGTTCAAGCCATGCTAAAAATAATGTTGCATTGCATACACTATAAATATACAAAACAATTTCACTATATACACATTAAGACTTTGCAATACTTACAAATTATATGTATTTACATAAATGATCCCGTGCTGTTATAGAATTAGAGCTCGGTTATTTTTTTTTTAAATAATTTCACCAAGTACACTTTTTTTTTCAAAAACATCAACATGTCTGTTCAAGCCATGCTAAAAATAATGTTGCATTGCATACACTATAAGTATACAAAACAATTTCACTGTATACACATCAAAACTTTGCAATACTTAAAAATTACATGTATTTACATAAATGATCCCGTGCTCTTATAGAATTAGAGCTCGGTTATTTTTTTTTATATATAGTTTCACCAAGTACACTTTTTTTTTCAAAAACATCAACATGTCTGTTCAAGCCATGCTAAAAATAATGTTGCATTGCATACACTATAAATATACAAAACAATTTCACTATATACACATTAAGACTTTGCAATACTTACAAATTATATGTATTTTCATAAATGATCCCGTGCTGTTATAGAATTAGAGCTCGGTTATTTTTTTTTTAAATAATTTCACCAAGTACACTTTTTTTTTCAAAAACATCAACATGTCTGTTCAAGCCATGCTAAAAATAATGTTGCATTGCATACACTATAAATATACAAAACAATTTCACTGTATACACATCAAAACTTTGCAATACTTAAAAATTACATGTATTTACATAAATGATCCCATGCTCTTATAGAATTAGAGCTCGGTTATTTTTTTTTATATATAGTTTCACCAAGTACACTTTTTTTTTCAAAAACATCAACATGTCTGTTCAAGCCATGCTAAAAATAATGTTGCATTGCATACACTATAAATATACAAAACAATTTCACTATATACACATTAAGACTTTGCAATACTTACAAATTATATGTATTTTCATAAATGATCCCGTGCTGTTATAGAATTAGAGCTCGGTTATTTTTTTTTTAAATAATTTCACCAAGTACACTTTTTTTTTCAAAAACATCAACATGTCTGTTCAAGCCATGCTAAAAATAATGTTGCATTGCATACACTATAAATATACAAAACAATTTCACTATATACACATTAAGACTTTGCAATACTTACAAATTATATGTATTTACATAAATGATCCCGTGCTGTTATAGAATTAGAGCTCGGTTATTTTTTTTTTTTAAATAATTTCACCAAGTACACTTTTTTTTTCAAAAACATCAAAATTCCAACAGTTCACGATACCTAAAACTGATTCAAAGAATTCACTGCATAAGTACACAGATTAATTTATGTTATTGTTAAGTTTTTTAATGTTATTGTTAAGTTTTTTAATGTTATTGTTAAGTTTTTTAATGTTATTGTTAAGTTTTAAGATAAGTGAACGAGATTAAGTAAAACATACTTAAACAAAAAACAAAGTTTTGAGGAAATTGGGATTTAGTGAAACACGTTTGTATTTTTAGTATATACAATACAATATTTAAATACCTATTAAAGCATTTCTAGTTTAGCTAGTATAAATGTTTAAACAGTAGTGTACGCAAAAATTGTTAAAATTTTTGAAAATGTATAAATCTAAATTTTTTTTTAAAACAGTGCGTTCACATAGAAGAATAAGCTCTTAATGAATATCATAATGCTTTATTTATAGTAGTATTTTTTAAGCATTGAAACGATATTATATTCAGAATTTGCATTGTAAGTTCGGAATACGCGTTGGCATTCTTCTACATATTTAATGACGTTTTTATTTAAAAATTCATAACTGTATCACTCCAGTATACAGTTTTGAATTCCCCGCCTTCCTTGAAGGAAGATTTAACCACATTTTTTTTTTTTTTTTGGGGGGGGGGGGGGGTATTTCCTAGATGACGAACGACTATTGTAGGGTTAAACTTAATCCGCGAGCACGCACAATGTGGAGCTTTACAACCCAATGAAAGTCACTGAACGAATATCATAACTTCACATATTTCGAAATGAGTCAAACCCAGTGTAGCTGCTTTGAATTTCATCTGTAAATAGAGGAAATGCTTATTTTAAAATTTCCTTTTATGTTCTCGTGTATTTTGTGTGATTTAGTGTATTAGTGTAATTTGTTATTTGACCTACATGGAGGTTATTAAAATATTCAAAACATTGCTGAATGAAGTTTGTACAAAATAAGAACCCTTAAGGAAGACCAGAGCCCCAACTTACGAAAACATTTAAATTCTGTTTCTTCATAAAACGATGATTTACATACTTAAGAAGGAGTGTACAACATTTCAAAACGATAAAAGAACCAGAACATATATGTTTTTAGATGTTTATATACCATTTATCATCTTTCTGCACCTTTTTCGTCTGCAACAATCGTCATTTACTCAAAATATTTTTTTTTTTTTACATTTTGGTCAACTTTAAAATGTTAAGGCTTTGTAACTAATTAACTTAAAACTAAACTGTTAATAGTTTATGAAGCTCTAATATTTGTTTTATAAACGTATGAATAACTTTTTTAAATTAAGTTATAAATTATTTGTTACGAATTATTAAACATAAACATGTTTTTGAACTTAAAACAGATTTTGAAAACTATTAAAATCCAAATCTGCAAAGGTCTATTCAAACGTCTGTAATTCATACCTTGACATTATTTAATCAATTAAAAAACATTTTAATTAAAATATGCATTTATCTTGCGCTACACATATTTTTTAGTTAGAGATTTTTTAGTTTTTTAGTTAATTGGAGGAGGAGTAGTGTTTTTAAAAAAAAACTATATTTAAGCTTAAAAAACGCAAAAATAACAAAACTAAATATTTAAAATTTATTTTATTTTTTTATTATTGTTCAGAAAATGATGTTCTAATAATATAAAAAAATGGTATTTCTGAATTCAATAATAAACAAATTAGGGTTCAGGTCTCGGGTCTTCTTTAAATAAATGTAATTTTATTCTAAAAGTGGTACTTGTTATTACGAAACCAAACTAAATACTAGGGATGGCAACACCTGCAAACGCGCTCTCCTATTCTCCAGAGTATCTGTCTTCCTCCCAGATTAAAATATTTTTTCATTTGTTCGTAATTGGCTTTAATTTTAACTAAAAAATATGTGTGGCGTAAGGCATATGCATATTTTAATTGTAAAACTGGTATCTGTTCTCAAAAATGAAATTAAATACTTGGGTGTGAAATACCCTTTGTACGTTCCCGTTTTCGTCTGAGTAGAGCACGTGCTCTCAGATAAATGGTTAAAAATATTTTAATTTAATTAAGCTCTGAGGGACAACACCTGTTTTGCAATCCGTTATTTAGCATTTCTCCCAGCAATATTTCTTTTTTTTAATTTATGAACAACTCACCCCCTCTCTAAAGTATATTTTTATCTTTAAAGAAATGTGTTAACTATTTATAAAATACTTGTCATTTACAATAAAAATGTGTTAAAAAAATATGTTGAAAATGCGTTTTAACTATATTGCAACTTTTCTAGATAGGGTTTGTTAAATGTAAAATTAATCACTGATGATTTAAACAACTAACAGGAAGTTATTTACAGAATTGAATGATGTAAGATAACAAGTCATAGTATAAAAAATAATAAAACCTAAACTATATTGATATGTTTTCTTTAATTTATGGAAGTTTAATTAGATGTTTGTTAAATAATTTTCAAATAATTCGCATTTAAAAAAAGGGAATAAACTTAAATATCTTAATTCGTTTAATATTAGTTACTTATATATAAATATTTTACAGCCATAATCACACTATTTTACTTCATAAACATTTTCTATGAGGAAACATTTTTCAACTCTAAATCATTAGCTATATTATTTAAAAAAATACATTTTAAGATAATATGTCAAAGTTTAAAACAATTGGATAAAATGAATTTATATATTAAATTATCGGCAATATAAATAGTTACATGATGTATATTTCTTAATTTCTTTGAATTAAATAAAAAAAAACATGTTTTAAACAAAAATACCGCTTTCACAGTCATACGTATTTTTAGTTTATAAAGCTATTATATAATAGTTTTTATTCTAATTTTTATTCTAAAGGTTTTTAAAATTTTTAAATTACAAAATTTAAAAATGTAATGCTTAACTCTCTGGCGGAGCTGAGCAACTTAAGTCGCATATGTATTTCCAATTTTTTAGCAATATACATGAACATTAAATTCATAAAATATATTTTATGTTGCTTTTATTTAAAATTTAAAGCGAATAGGAGTTTTTTTTGGAAGCTATGTATAAAAAATTAAATATATATTTAATATTTATGCGTTGGAAATATAAAGTATACTACTGTACAGGGAAAATAACTCTACATTGCCGTTTTTTACCTTTTCGATCATATGTTTAAAGTGCGATCTGCCAGGGTTTCGATTGAGTAACTCTTAAATCAATCGTATATTATGACCATTGGAAATGTACTTTAATGTATACATTTGAAATTCATAATTATATTCAATACCGTAATATTTTTCTTTTTAAATCTAAAGCGTTGGGGTGTTTATTGTGAAACTACTATATTAAAATAATTAAAAAAATGTGCATTAAATATCCTGATAATCCTATCAAATCCTGAAATAACAAGTAAACTAGTTTACTTGGACAACAAAAAACAACAAATTTAATATTTCGACATTTTCCGAAACACTCAGGCGGTTAATGTGTATATCCTGAAATTATACAATTTTTTTTATTTTTAATACTTTGCTCGTCTTATATATTAAGTTACATATTATCCTTATGAAATTAACCATCTGACGGATAAGCAAAATTTCAAATATATAGGTTTGTGTTCACTGCAGAACAGTTTTGTTTATATTTTAAACCCAATTCTTTTTAAAGATAAATATTTTTTTAAATATATTAGTAGAGAAGATTTTCAAAAGTTACCTAATATTTTAAATATGATAATTTGTCAATAAGAGATTTTTTATTAACTTTTGTTTTAAGTGTACTACTAAAAACAATGGAGGTACTCGAACGGATATACACGTTTGTATCCACCAGGTGGTAGATAAACCTTTAAAATTCTTAATTTTTCCAATAACCCCTTAAGATAATAAACAGAACATCATTATTTTAACAATCTTTTAAGCAAATCCTGAAAAATTCAAAGACATTCCTTATAACCCTAACATATAAAAACTCTTTCAGAATCCCTTCCAAAGTTCCATTCACAACCCCATACATATCGAAACATCCCCATAAATCTTTTCAAAGATATATCAGTCGGACCCCAACATTTAGTCAATAATCCATGAATTGGAGATGGTGACATAGCAAGATATATCTTAATGAAATTTCTGGAATGTTGACTCACGGATTCAAAGGCGCCAACCCTCAAAGAAGAAGAGGGGATCGGATATAAAGCAACGGATGTCAGAGACCAACAGTGCCTTCCATTCAATTCACGATGCTTAAATATTTACTCAAGATTCATTGAGCCATTTGGGACTGAGACTTACTTGTTTTGACAAGGCATGTCCCAGACTTAATTGCATAGAGAATCACTTAATTTTTTTTATATATATATAAATTCATAGGAAATTTATGTTTTTTATTGCAAATTAGTGTATATTTTTTTATTTTATGCAGTAAGAATGTCATTCTTATTTTTCTCAATTTATTTATTATTTTCTGCTTAATGGATTGCTGTAGATTGGAATGATAAAATATTTTTTTTATGCTTTGGTTTTTCGTAATTATTTATTACAAAAATTAACCCTTTGATGGATAAGCAAAATTTTGAATATGTAGGTTTGTTTTCAATTCATGAGAGTTTAATTTAATTTTCAGCATATTCGTGTTTTTACAAAAATATTTTTTTTTAATTATATCAGTAGATAAGGTATTTAATTGTCCCCCTAATGGTTTAATAATTTAAATTATTTCAAAAAAGAGATTTTTATCAACTTTTATATTAAATGTACTACTAGAAAAAAGGGAGATACTCAAACGGCCATACATATTTGTATTCGTCAGGTGGTATAGTAGAATCTAATGTAAATTAAAGTATCCAGCACAATTCAAAATATTTCAATGATAATTTTGTTAGGCATCTGCGGGATTATACAATTATTTGAATAGAAAATGGGCTTAATTATTTTTTAATCCATACTAATTTATGATACTTACTGATGATATCACTAATGTTATAACACAAAAAATATCTTATATTATGAAGATTTTTATTATTGATTTTTAGCTTTTAAATAAAATCGCATTTTATAAAAAACTTTTTAAAAAATGCTAAGTGGTTTTCAGTATTATATCTTAGTACAACTAACCTATACTCGAACTGGACTACGCAATACTTTCTTCAGAAAAGCGGTTAACTTTGCAAATTGAAATCCATCATTATAAATCCCATATATAAGATGTTTAAAGTTAAGATGTGTTTTCAGTTTGGCGATTAACTCTTTTTCAGTTTGCCGCATAAATATTATAATTTTATTTAAGTATAATAAGAAACGCTTTATTAGTCTTAAACAAGCTTATTTGGTAGCCAATGGCACCGTTCAAATTGAGTAAATACCATACAAAATGCGCGAATTCCAGTTTATGCAAAGATCTGCGCATAATTATTTTATATAAATGTATGCAACTGATGTTGAAGCACAGATAGGGAAGCTTTACTGAAAAAAATATATGTTTAAAAAAGTTTAAGACATTTTATTCAATGAATTGAAAATATAAACAAAATATACTACAATATGTGTGTTGTCAACGCGCTGGCAATTTTCTTTCAATAATTTATTACAAAAAAAATAAATACATTATTTAATTATATCATCAATTCTAATGTATTTTTTATTTAGCAATCAAGTTCCACAAAGTACTTTGTAAACATATTTAGTATTCCATTTGTTCACGTGCTCGTTGATGGAGCACTTTCAATAAATATTTGTAACAACTAATGTAAGCGGTATCCATCAAAACTCACCAAAGAAGCAATTTAATTACGACAATTAATTAATTATTTTAATTATTTTATAAATATATTAAAAAAGAAAAATAATAACACTTAAATTATTAGATTTCATAGATAAAATACGAAACTTTAAATCTAAGCAATTATTTTAATATATATTTGTGACAAATAATGTAAACTTACTAAACAAAACAATTAATTAAGATATTTAATTTATACACAATATAATGGCCAATCAATTTGCCTTTAATAATTCAATTTAATAATATTTTAATCTGAAATTAAACGAATAGAACTTCAATGACTATGTTTATCAAACAAAAATATTATCAAATACATTTTTGGGATTTTTTTGTCGTACAAAATTATAGTTTAAATAAAATTTATGGGTATTAAGATATTTTAATTTTTATTATATTTGTTTTAATCGTATATTAAAAAGCTTTCCTAATTAGCTTTTGTAATTCATTTCCTAAAATATAAATAGCCTTGTTTTTAAATTAAATGAGTAAACTGTCGTTGTGTATATTTACCATACAAACTATCATCAAATCTATGGTTTAAACTTTTGTTCATGCAAAACTATGAGTTTAATAAAACTAATGAGAATATTTACAGATTTTTATTTTTTAATTATATTTATTTAAAAGATACATGCATTCTTTATACTAATATGTTTTAATAATTTTTCTAAAATATAAATATACATTTTTTTCCCCTAGGATTTTAATTAAAACTCTATTGAAAGTTTATTTTGTAAGTCATAAAAAAAAATTGATGCCCATACACCTAATTACCCTTTTGTGTATATTTACATTGAACATTATTAAAACAAATATCCATCATTTTCAATTCAGTCTTTGTGAGGATATTTTTCATAAAATTGATAATCCTTTCCTAGATTCTTCAAAATATACGCTTACTAAAACTACTTTTCGTTAAAACACACTGTCAGACAGACTCCCAATGATTATACAGAAGTTCATTAGCGACCATAAAGAATTTCTAACTCATTAGGAACGGCTCGAAATGAATAATCTCCTTCTTTCCTTTAGGAAAGACACTTAATTAAAGGATAGAGAATATTTTTTTCTTCAAATATCGTCTCCTTTGTCCCTATATAACTTTAATTTTCGAAAATTACACCGTATGGTGCAGATGGGAGCTTTTTTTATGTGGGTTCCTATTGAGCCGAAAGAACGGCGCACTTTGTGAAGCTCTTTTGGCAAACATCCTTACATATTCGCTTTTCTATTTGACTTCAACTTAACTTTACTCTAATTCTCGCTTTTTTGTGTTTTTCTAATTTCCTGAAGGAGCTTAATTTTCTAAATTAAAGTGTGTGACACTTTGAAATCCTTAAAAATACACTTATGTTTGTTAAAGTGCCTAACACTTCATTGGAAGGTTCTTAATTTAGAAAGTAAATATAATTGCAAATTAATTATTTTGTTTGTGTTTTTAGGTAAGTAAAAAATAACTTATAAACAAGGCAAATTAGTATTTTAAATACTACACAGTTTAAGAAGACATTTGTGTGTTTATAAAACTCATGAGTGAATACTTTATAAAGCACTTTTTTGTTTATATGCACACTCAATTTGATAATTATTGTTGTGTAAAATTATAGAATATTTGTTTTAAAATTTAAATTATTAAAATTGTATTGTATTACGAGACTACTTGCGATATGAACAATATTTTAATGACTTCCTTATTAAATAAAATATTGTAAGTAAATTTTAATTTAAAATATACGCATTTCTCTATGTGGTCAAATAAATTAACTTATAATTGGTTTCGATAGTTTACGTGTTACATCAACCAGGAAACATAGGGATTATATGAATGTTTTATTATGCATTACATTCAGGAAATTGTTGAATTTTTACATAAAATTATAAAATAACCATTTTAAAGAAATTAAGTTAAAATGTAAAAGACTTTGGTAAATTAAAACTAACATTTAAAATATCTTAATTTATGCACTTAATATATATATTTTAGTACATTTAAAAATATAGGTATATTATAACATGATTATCATACAATGTTTTCGATAGTTGCATTAGTAATACAACTTTGTTTTCTTAAAAATGAAAGTTACTTATATAAAACCTTTCTTAATACTTTCTTAGTTATACTTGTCGTTTTATTAGGTATTTTGAAACTCCTCCAAAAAGGGTCTATATGATCAAAATATTAATCCATTCAAATTAATATTATATTTTATAATAATACGTTTGCTATGACTACCTATCTATATTTATACTTATCTTAAGCAGTCAACATAATTTTTTTTTTCTTTTTGCGGAATGGCAACATCAAAGTTTGTTTACAAAAATGTGTTGTGTATGTATTTGTATTTTGCTATTATGTAAGCCATTTTGACGATAATCTCCTTAAATCCAATTATGAATAATTATTTGATGATATCACTTTAAATTATGAATAATATAAGTTTATTAATTTGTATAAAAACATTTGTAAAACATATGCAAACTGCAAACGAACGATACATTACTGAGGCGCCATTTTTTTGTAGTTTTTCAATCTACAATTCTCATAAACGCCCTCTGTAAGAAGTTACTAATCAGAATATTAAATGATTCTGATTATCAAGATTATTGTAATAATAATGGCAACTATATCCAAAACACAATTACAATAATGTTAGAAATTGAGCTAAAATATAGGAAAGGTTCGAAAATACAGTTGAAAATAATAACTAATGGTTTTCAATTTTTAATTAAAAAAAACATTATACAGATTTACATGGCGAAAAATGTATCGATGTCAAGATGAATTGTAATTTAAATTGTCAATTTCAACTTTTAATATTTTAAGTAATATAATTTAAAAAGTATTTTTACTAGAACACATTTTTACTGTGTCTTACCTTATATAGAGCGAAGCGAGAACTAGTATGCAAAGCAAACCAAGCAGAATTTCTAAGCAATATATTTATATAGTTAACAAACATTTAAATATAATGTATTCCTTAGATACAAAACTCTAGATAAAATATTATATATATATTTATAGATTAATGCTTCATTGTAAAACTCAATAGAAAACTAAAATTATATTTTAGAAAAATACTGTTAAAAAAATTAAATAAATTTTTCAACAAACCGTTTGAAAATCAAGGCAGAGGAAAACTAGATTTTCTGATACTTCACCCGACTGATTATATTAGCCGCTCTGCTATATCAATATAAATTTTAAAAGGGTTTCTGATACCATCAGCAACACAGAGCAAACACAGCCAACTCCAAAAAAAAAAAAAATTTAAATTTCAACGAGGGGCGCGCTCCGATAATCAAATGCAGAGTTATTTAGCTTCTTTTCAATCATAACGGCTCCACGGTCCCCCAGAGGGGTTAACAGTTAAGTCTTCGGATATTTTAAGCCTTCTCGTTCCCTTCTCCTCCCTGCTATTTCTTTTGTAGTGGGAAAAGCAGCGACAAACGAAACGTAAATAAGTAAGGCGGGCTGGGGAGAGTCAAAGAGGGGGGGATGAAAATATATTCAACCAATGAGTAGATCCGACGAAAAAACTCGAAGGGATATTCCTTCGAGGGTTTTTCATTCCAAGATCCCTCCCTCCCCTTCTCTCCCCCCATTCCCCCCCCTTCCACACCAGTTTACAGATTTTATTTTTATAAGTCTTTCAGTCTGACGTTCCAATTCTCAAGACGTTTACTGAGCCACGTGTTACGCTGTAAAAGGCTTTTTTTTATTCTCTTTCTTATTCCGCCTTTATTCCCACCGCTGTTTTTTGTTGCTGTTTCTACCTTTCGCAAAAGGGTTTTGAGATGTTTGTTTAACGCCTTGGGCTTTCCTCCTTGCTTGTCAACCCTTCCCCGCATTGGTCTTTCTCGGAAAAAATAAAAAAAAGAATCGAATATTTTATTTGTTGTTTTATTTTATGTATTTTATATATATTTTTTTATCTTCTATGCGATCTATCGAATAAGCAGCTTTGGGGAGGAATTCTTTCCCTCCCAGCTCTTCAATTCGCGCCAAATTTTAGGCGCATCCCTCCCCCCCCCCCCCTTCACTCCAAATCCATTTAAAGATGCGAATACTTTATAAGATCGACAAATATAGGAAGAGGCGCGAAGGAGTACAATGCAATCAGAAAATACACAAACAAGTCATTTTGATTCGCAATGCTTCTTGCATAAAGAGGAGTGTTTTTTGAAAATAAAAGGTCATGCTTTGTCAAAGATCAAAAATCAAAGCTTTTGTCATGCCCAAGGGACAGAAAGGCCTTTTTGAAGAGTACTGCTGGTTGATCAAATAAGTAGTCATAAACAATAAAAAATACATTAACGATAGTAGTTTAATGATTAAGAATGTTTCAAAGACTATAATCAATATATAAACAAATTAACGAAATAATTTAACAAAAATATAAATTTATGACAATATATTAAAATAAAAAATACATTTTTAAATATTTCATTGAATTACATTTAATTTCAGTTTTAATAATCTCAAATTGAAAAGGGTGAAAGGTCGTTTTGAAGGAAATAACAGTAAAACACATATTGTATTTAATTTTACTGAAATTGAGATAATTTAAAATTGGGAAAATTTTAAAATTACTTATTATTTTAGGTAATTTTCAAGGACTAATTTCTAAAAAAATAGATTTACAATTCAATCAACATGGTGTTTAATACTTCTATACACATGAAAGAACATTATAACCAGTAAGTCTGGGTTAATAAATCTCGCGACAAATAAAAAAATCTATAAAAAACTTCGATTTTAATGACTACAAGCCACATTTATTTTACATTTTTATGCAAATCGAACAACGCGTTTGGTCGTAAATTTACAGACAAACATACGAAATGCTGAAAGGTCGAGATGAAACAGGGAACTCGTTACAGCTCTCGGCCAATTCATATTTTCCCCAAAATATACTTTTAACAAATAATTGCTATAAAAATTGTTTTCGATTAGAGATTGAATATATAAAAATTGCATATATCACACATTAATTGAAATAACCACGAAATATTACTTATTCACATTCCTGGGTATAATAATACATTATAAAATAAAATATAATACTTAATGATGCGCAAACACACACACATATATATATTTAACATTTCGAAAAAAAATACATATACTGCAATAAAAACAAATTATAATTAACCAATAAAATGGTTTTAAAAATACAAATTTAAATTAAAATTTTTTAAAAAATTAACATCCAAGTAATAATTTAACGATTAAATATTCTTGAATTTGAGGAATACTTTACATTCTTTACTAACACACAATTCATATACACAACTAGATACATGAATATTCTTTTCAATGTTAATTAAAACAAACCATTTGACAAAACCTTTAATAAAAGTCTAGATATATTGAGAATTTATCTTAGAGAGGGATGTTCAAACACATTCAAAATGTGATCTTTCCATTGAAAGGTAAGATTATCCATTCCCGACTACTTGTTAAAACGACCTAAACAGTTTATGTCGTAGCCACAACTATCTTTTCAAGTCCAATTCTAGTTGAAATACCAACACCCATGAACTCTAAAATGTCTTCTGTCTGGGGAAGAAGGGTAACCCTGGAATGTTCTTTATCTGTCACAGAGCTACGTGACACAAATCGAAAATCCAT
This sequence comes from Troglohyphantes excavatus, assembly GCA_963932185.1. Lineage (NCBI taxonomy): Eukaryota > Metazoa > Arthropoda > Arachnida > Araneae > Linyphiidae > Troglohyphantes > Troglohyphantes excavatus. The sequence goes on along the minus strand of OZ010674.1, from coordinate 56,200,219 downwards.
TCCTGCCCCCCTTGTAAAACATAACAAAACTCTCGAAATAGGAAAGCACTCCAACTTTCTTATTGTTAAGTGGACGCTGAAGCGAGAGTATCGCTTGGAAAAGTGCATTGCTTTGATCGGGTTTGGCCACTTGGAATTCTGCATAAAAGCATGTGGAAATGTCAAACTCGTATTTTTATCCCTTAACTGCTATTTGCTTTCGGCCGAGAGCTGAAGAAATCCGGGTTGACAGCTTGGCTTTGCATCGCTAGGTTGGATGAAAAGCTGATGGGACTATTTTGTAATGGTACAATAGAATTTGCATTCCGTAGAAGAGAAATTTATGTTTACTTAATATATGTATGTTTTATTGAATGTAAATGAACTCTGATGTTGTATTTTATATACTTATCTATTTTATCTTTTCAATTTTTAGTAGTTCATGACCAAAAGAAGCGACATTTTTAGTCATTAAATATTTATTTGCTGTTTTATGCCTTCATTTATTAAAAAAAAATTGTGGTTTTAAATACATTATCTAAATACCTTTTAGCATTTGGTAATTATTACTGATAATATTATTACTTATAGATATTATCTTGTTTGCATATGTTAATATTTTTTTCCTAATCGAAATTTAATATTTAAATGTAAATAAGTGTATTTCATGTTGTTGATCATATTTTGAATAATTACTTAAATTAAATTTACCATAAAAATTATTATCAAGGAATATTTTTGTACTGCACTAAAAATATAAATAATAGTATATTTTTAAAAGGGATATATGATTCGGTAAGTTCTCATATTTTAATTGCATTTATACAAATTAAATATTTTTATTTATAGGTAAGTATAATAGTATCTATATATTGTATAATAAACAATATCTTAAGTTATATGTGTTGGAAATAACTTTTAAATGGAAAAAATAGAGTTAGTGATTGTTATATATTTATTTTGTCATATTTTTTTTTTTAATTTATTGTTAACATACTAAATATTTACATAAGTACGATTATGTTATATGTATTTTAATAACTAGCAATAAATGCTTTGTACCTGTATGTAGAAATATTTTATACTTACAAGTGGTATTATCTGAAATACAGTAGAATCTTGATTATCCGTCCCTTTATTAACCGGATCTCTCTATTAAATAATCAAGGCAGAAATTTAGAAATATTAACTACTAAAATAGTGATCTGGGGTTAATAATAAATGATGATTTTAAAATGGGTCATAAATGTACAGAGGCTAGCAAAAAAGCTAATATACTTTTGGAGTACATCAGAAAAGAATTTCATCAATATCTAAAAATATAATTTTGACATTGTACAGAGATTTGTAAATGACTCATCTTGAATATGCTGTATAGTTTTGGTCACCATATCTTTAAAAAGACATTGACTAGTTAGAGAAAGTTCAGCACAGGGTAACTAATATGGTCCAAGATTTTTCAAGTGGAAATAGATTAAGAAATTTGAAAATATATAGTCTGCAAGAGAGAAAGGTTAGAGAAGTTTTGATTCAACTGTTCAAATTTATTAAACAGGGAGATGCCGAGGATTTAGATTTTAATATGAGTGATAGAAAGAGAGGTCATGGGTTTAAATTAAACCCACCTTATAAGTAAGTCACGCAATAAATTAAAGAAAACATCGACTACTCTTTTATTAGTTTTTATATTTATTGACAATTCTTTATTACCCGAAATTTTCGATTAACCGACCTATATCTAGTCCGAATTAGTTTGGATAATCGAGGTTCTACTGCAATCATAATATTCAAAATGTATTTAAAAATATATATCAACATTAATATAAGATATATTTACCAAATAAAAGTTTGGTAGACATTTCTACCATTAATCCTTAGTTAACTTTTTTCCTAAGAAGAAAAAAAAAACTAGAACCCGAAACAAGTAACTAAAAAAAACAGGATAAAGAAGCTCACCGTTCAGAACTTTTTCTCTATCTAATTGGAAGATCAATATATATGATGCGAGCTGAACATCCTTAAGAAAACAAATATCCCCTAAAAAAAAGCAAGCAGCAAAAAAAATCTCATCTAGTGAAAATGGTATTTAGGTGACACCGAAAGTCCATACGTTCTGATTTGTCAGCAAAGACAGCATTGCGAAAAGTAATTCGTTTATCTCAGTCGCCGCGTGGACTAAATTCACAGAGCTAGGATTTCTCCCTATGCATTTCCACATTACTGCCAAGCAAGATAAGAAAGACAGGCCGTATATGAAGAGGAATAGTAGAGTTTAGGAATTCATGGTTGTAAGCAGTTTAGAGAGGTTTTTTTTATAAGTTTGTGGGTATGTTCGTCTTTTCAGGATATATTTTTTTTTCTATTTTACTCAGAATAAAACTGTAAATTGAGAATATTAATATGATGGCGATTATTTTTATATGTAGATATTAAGTAGATATTTTTATATTATAGACATTTTAACAGCAATTCAGGGTTGTATTTTTAAACTTTTTAATGTATGCATTACCACTAATAATGCGGGAATAGATCAAACTTTTCGAAAAAAAAAATTTACTTCATAATTTTCCCATACCCAGCAAAAAAAGTCAGCATAAAACCTTCATCAAAAATTTGAAATTGAAGGTTTTATGCAGAGAAACTGCAGTTATTTTAAAGATCTTTAAAACTAAAGGTTTTTGTTTCAATATCCTTCATAAAAACTGCAAAAAAAACTTCATAAAAACCTGCAAAAAACCTTCACTTTTTAATCATAAGGGAAAATGCAGGTATTTTAAAGGTTTTTGCAGGAAAATTAAAAACTTCAAAAAAAACTGCAGTTGTTTTGTTTCAATACCCTTTATAAAACCTTAAAAATCCTTCAATTTGACAATTTTGATGAAGGTTTCATTATGACTTTTTTTGCTGGGTATTCATTATCTTTTCGAGGATATCTAGATTAGAGAAATATTCCAAAAACTTTCTTATTTACCAAGTGTTATTCTAAGGCCTTACTAGCAATGGAAGTATGTTTTGTAAACTTTCGACTTAATTTATAAAGAATTGTATTTTTACCATAAGTTGCTTAATTTCAAATGTGATAACCACAAATTTTTCCTTAAACTTTTTTTGGAAAATTAATTTTACATTCAACTTACGCAAAGGTAAAAAAACGGGAAATTGCTGTTAATTTTTCCTATTGTGCAGTTGATCATTCTGAACCAGTATTAATTACCTTAAGTTCACAAACAAAATAAAAGCAAAGGTAAAAAAACGAGAAATTTCTGTTCATTTACCTATTGTGCATTTGATCATTATAAAGCAGATATTAATTACCTTAAGTTCACAAATAAAATAAAAACTAAGGTAAAAAACGGAAAATTGCTGTTAATTTTATCTATTGCACATGTCATCATTCTAAAGCATTTATTAATTATCTTAATATTAACTGATATCGGCTTACAAAATCGTATATGGACATTTATATAGATTTTTAGATCGTATACCTGTGATTTTATTAATATAGAAATACATAATAAATTCAATATAAATTAATATGATTTATTAACTTGCCAGATAATAAGGTTCAAAGAACAACCATACAAGCCGTTAAAATAAATATTTAGTTAAAATTTAAATAAATGATTTCGAAGCGAAATGTTGGCAACATCTCCGATGACAGTGAACTCTCAAGTCTATCAGTCGTAAGTTGGAGAGCACGCCTTTCAAAAGATTGTTTTTTTTTGCTAACAATTAATCTGAATCTTAATCGTTATAAAAATATGTTCAATTCAGTCATGCAGAAATTTTTTGTGGTGAAAGCTCCGCCCCTCTTGTTTCATGACCACGTTCATTGGTAGCCGCAGATAAACCTTTTTCCTCGGCTTGTTTGTGTTGTCCAATGTCCTCAATCACCCGTCCATTATAAGTCGAGAGATCAGAGAACAACTTAGTTTTAAGCACATCTAGTCTCCACGAAGTCTGGGGTATTTGTTAATCCAACAATTCAAGTTATTTTATGATGGGAATAGGAGAAGGGCGATTGAGGTTGTCTGGGTTTCTTACCACAAAAGTAGGGTAACTGGAATTGGATATTTATATAAGTTTGGAAATATACAAGTTCCAGTTAATGTCATGATATATTTTTTAATGTTATAAAATCGAGAACAAGTATTTATATTTTTTTATATTTTTATATTTTATTCATTTTTTATATTTCTACGTCTTAAAAATAGTTATATTTTAACTCTGATTAAACCTTAAAAATTAAATGGAAAAAGTTGTGAAAAGTTAGAAGTTGATAAACTTAATTTGACACAATAGGTTTTTTATACTATATATATTATTTATATATGTTTTTGTTTTCTGTTAAAGTTTATACAATGTTTGAAATAACAAAAAAATTCAATTTTATTAACATTTCCTAAATTAATAATATTTATTGTGTCTATTCAGTACACTGTAGTCGCATTGCACTATAGTTGGTTCATGAAATGTTTTATTTTTGCATATGATGTTTTTTCTTAGTTAGGATCTTATTATTTAGAAACATATCGATCCTTATATATATATATATATATATATATATATATATATATATATATATATATATATATATATATATATATATATATATATATATATATATATATATATATATATATATATATGTATATATATATATATATATATATATATATATATATATATATATATATATATATATATATATATATATATATATATATATATATATATATATATATATATATATATATATATATATATATATATATATATATATATATATATATATATATATATATATATATATATATATATATATATATATATGTTGTTCCTTTAAACACGAACAAAACTTACACATTTGACTGTTCAAAAAATGAAGCGTTATGTTCAGTTAAGCCTACTTGTTTTACCGTGTTGCTGACCCACTAATTAAAGTGAACACCGTACCAGGCATATCCGTTTTAGGGGGCGGATCACATTTGGAATAATCGCAGCTGTTGTAAGATACACAAACATAACTCTAAATGAAGCATACAACATATTCCCTTGTGTTGTACATTAGAAACGTTTACAATTCACAGATAATTGTATTTTATTTTATATATATAAATATGCATGGTTTATATCACCTATTTATTTAATCATAATATAATATTTCCAAGAATATTATAAAAACATATTTATTCATCCATGTCCTATATTTTGTTCAAGGAAGGAGAAAACGTAAGCATTTATTTTCGTAATAATGCATGATCTATATACAAATAACACAACAATAAACAAATACAACATTACATATATATTTTTTTTATTAAATATAAATGAATGCATTTAAAACAATATACTTTTAAATTGCAGGCAATATAATATTTTTAAAACAACATAAGATTACATAACTACAAACATTAACTTCCCGTTATAGTAGCAGACAATATATAAATATACAACCAAGAACTCCACGCCCAAGATATGACATAACAAACAGAAGGAAGAAAAAAAGAACCCAAAACGTAAGAAAAACAATATATTTCCTTCATTTCCCGAGGTATATCCAGTAAAGAAACTTAAGTTTTCTTAACAGAATCGCACACAACCCGCACCCCAACTCAAACCAAAGGGGAATTTCAGCGCTGGATAAGGCGCTGCATTTCCCAAGGCAGGCCTTATTTTTCTTTTAATGTTATTAGCCGGGAATTGGGGATATACCCAAGTGAACAAAAAAACCTCCCTGAGGTAACGGCCTTAATAAGATCTATCGGACGGCGCGTACTCAGGGAACTTGCCTGCGCAATTGCAGCTCGTTACTCTTGCTTGTGTGACGGGTATATGGGATCGTTAACGGAGATGAAGGTAGCATACGCACGTATTACTTTCGTTGCAGCGTTTCTGACAGCGTTGGTTTAAGACGAGAGGTTTATTGTCTGGCAACTCAATATGAAACGCAAGTAAAAAAGTTCAGAAAGGAAAACAACGATGTTGTTTACGTTTATTATGTAATTGAATAGAGGTATTTGTTTTGGATGCCAAAGGGAGCTGCGTTTAAAAGAGTAAGGTAAATACGATTCGATGTGTATTAAACTGAATAAATAAATATATATATATTTTTAAAAGTATATGTCTTTTATTTTATATTTTTTTACTTTAAATAAAACTCACATACACCGACAGTAATTTTATTTGAATAATAAGTACCGATTATAAAGATGAGTATTAGTATGGTGAGATATAATTATGCCATGTAAAGCTTATTAATTGAACTACAAATGTTATATTCTTTAGTACATTTTTAAAAGTTTAATGACTAAAGTGCCCAAGACACACAAAATATAATATAAGTTCAATTGCTCATTAACAGTCTAGTATCTAGATGGTTAATAATAAAATTATTAAAAGTACACACGCAGGAACTTAAACAGAGTACTTACCATAAGTACATACACACAAGAAAGAGTCGTTATATCGAAATATTTCAAAAAATAGAATTATTTATATATATTGGTACATTAAAAATTTGTAAACTAAACCGTAAATCGTAAAATGTAAAACGGACTCAAAATAATAAAGTTTTTTATCGTAAAATATGCTAGCTACGTGTTATGTGTTTGTTCACAACCAATTTTAAGTATATGAGATGTATAAAAATCGTATAGATACATGATAAAGCAATATTGTTTTCAATGTTTCAGATGAACAAATTAATACACTTTATTGATAAATCGATAGAGCTTACAAGTACAATACATTTGATTTATACCTTATATTTGACTTCATATTGTTAAGTTATTTCAGGCAATTACTGCTTTATGGATATAGTCTAAAACAAAGTTCTTGAAAAAACTTCGTCCTTGAAAATAAATAATTATCTAGAAATTACTTCTTTTATAAAATTAGTAAAGCCTTTTCTTATGGATTTAATGTATTCAAATAAATTCGACATATTTAATACGTCATTAATAATAGTCTTTATTAAAAAAAAAAATTTATATATACATCAATATGAAATATAAATAAAACATCAATATTTTAGTAAATGATATTTAACCCACTGATGGTCATACAGTTTTTGCGATTCTAAAGTTCGTTTCACTGCTTATAAATTTAAATAGTTTTTCCTTTTTCATGCTATTTTATATTATTTCATATTTTTAATAAATTGTAAAGATATATATTGTAAATTTTACCTCGAACAATTACATTAAAAAGAATATTCTAACATGAATATTTTTATGATTTTAAAAACTGGGTGTATTTCTAAAAAAAAGATATATATGAACGTATATATACGTATGAGCGTCAAAGAGTTAAAACATAAAATATTTAATATAAAATTAAAGTACAACACATCCGAGACATTTATGGTTATTAAACATTTTCTTACAATGTAAAAACTTCAAGATTTCTTCTAACAAACCACTCACAAGAGAAAACAATTTCGGTTATTTAATCTTTTTTTTACATTTTAAAACATCAACTACAATATTTTCTTTCCACAAACAACAATTTCCCTAAGATATTCGTTTTCTAGGAACTTTAAAAACATCAAATCAACAACACAAAAAATCCGTGGAACAGTAACTTTTTAACCCAAGAATCAATAAATTACTCTGTCACTGCAAGGAACGCAGCCAACGGCTGTCGACAGTTTCTGTTCCCCGAATTTTACCTCTACAAATTATCGGAGAGATAAACTTTTGACTCCGGCTAGATGGATCAGTTCTGTTATTTTGATTTATTTCATCTTTAAAATATCGTTTTTATTCTTTTCCCCCCTTCTTTGCAGTTTCATTTCGGTGATGGAGACACCGACCGGCGGTCGATCCGATCGTTCAACTTGTCAGACTGGAAGTCGCCCGATTTTGTCTCCCACCCGCTGGTCTTTTGGCGAATCGATTGTAGAAAGCATATGTCGAACGTATCTATCGGCGTTTATCTTTTGCCAGGATATTTTGGCTTTTTATGTTGGAATTGTCGTAAAGCAAGGAATGATTTTTGGAAGAAATATAACGGGTTTTTGGGCGATTGAACAATACTATTGATGTACGAGATATTGTATATTTTGCATTGTCATGTTTACATATTTTCTTTAATGCATACTCTTTGGACAATTTTAAAAATATTTAAGTTATTTTTCCCTGAAAGGGAAATCCCAGTAAATACTCTTCAATACTTTGTATGATGTGTATACACATGTGGATATACGATATTTTGTTTATTTTGCACTGTTATATTTAAATTTTCCATCAACGACTCCATAGGCAATTTCGAAAATATTCAAGTTATTTTCCCTGAAATGGAAATCACAGTAGATACTCTTCAATACATTGTATGATATGTATACATACGTGAATATACAAGATTTTGTTTATTTTGCATTGTTATATTTAAATTTTCCATCAACGACTCTTTAGGCAATTTTGAAAATATTTAAATTATTTTCCCTGAAATGGAAATCACAGTACATACTCTTCAATACATTGTATGATATGTATACATACGTGGATATACGAGATTTTGTTTATTTTGCATTGTTATATATAAATTTTCCATCAACGACTCTTTAGGCAATTTTGAAAATATTTAAATTATTTTCCCTGAAATGGAAATCACAGTACATACTCTTCAATACATTGTATGATATGTATACATACGTGGATATACGAGATTTTGTTTATTTTTCACTGTTATATTTAAATTTTCCATCAACGACTCCATAGGCAATTTCGAAAATATTCAAGTTATTTTCCCTGAAATGGAAATACCAGATACTCTTCAATACATTGTATGATATGTATACATACGTGGATATACGAGATTTTGTTTACTTTGCATTGTTATATTTAAATTTTCCATCAACGACACCTTAGGCAATTTCGAAAATATTTAAAATCTTTTCCCTGAAAGGGAAATTCCAGTACATACTCTTCAATACATTGTATGATATGTATAAACATGTGGATATATGAGATTGTGTATATTGTGCATTGTTATATTTAAATTTTCCATCAACGACTCTTTAGGCAATTTTGAAAATGTTTAGGTTATTTTCTCTGAAAAGAAATTATTGTCTTTTAACGCATCGGATGCCTCATAACTTTTTTATTTACCATGGTTATACAAAATATTGTAATAACATAGAAAGAATGATTTTTGTAAGAAATATAAAGGGTTTTTGGGCGATTGAACAATGGTATTGATGTACGAGATATTTATACTTTTCATTGCCAAGTTTACATTTTTCCTCCAATGCATACTCTTTGGACAATTTCGAAAATATTTAAGTTATTTTCCCTGAAAGGGAAATCCCAGTACATACATTCAATACATTGTATGATGTGTATACATATGTTTATATACGAGATTTTGTAGATCTTGTATTGTTATATTTACATTTTCTATCAACGACTCCTCACGCAATTACGAACATGTTTAGGTTCATTTCTCTAAAAATAATTTCTAGTACATGTCTTTTAACGCATCAGTGAATATTTTTTGAAAGAAGTATAATGATTTTTTTTTGCGATTGATCAATATTATTGATGTACGGGATTTTGTATATTATCCATTGCAAATTTTTACATTTTCCATCAATGACTACTCCTTAGGTAATTTCGAAAATGGTTAGGCTATTTTTCATAAAAAGAAAGTAGGATCATGCTTTTAACACATATATTGACACACAACTACATTTACAATAGTTATAAAAATTATAGTAATAACAACCAATGAAATTTATAAGAAATATAACGAGCTTTTTTGTGATTAACAATTTCATTTATGTACGAAATTTTGTATATTCTGCATTGTTATGTTTATATTTTCTATCAACGCCTACTCCATGGGAGATTTCGAAAATGTTTAGGTTATTTTCCCTGAAAGGGAATTCTAGTACACTGTTTTAAAAATTTCAGTTCATCGATGTACCATATTTTAGTGCAAAACAGAGGTATATACCATATTATTGTGGAATCTAGGTTGAACAAAAATTCCTATATTGGCAACAAACGAAACCATACGCGTTTCTTACGTGCTCTTTATAATAATTGTAATGCCTTTGATTTACCTATACATTTAAATATACAACTGTTATACTTTCATTATTAAATTTTATTTGTGTTCTATATATTTGTGTTCCATTCTATGACATTCATCAACTTATTTATTATATTTAAACCTAACCTCCTGAATATAAACTAAATGATCTACATTGGCCTCCGCTGGTCCTTATTATAACGGATGCCGCTCAAAACGGACAGTTAAAAAAACATTGAAAAAATTGCTATCTTGGTATTTGAAGTGTCAACAAACGCAATGGTGGAAAACAATTTAAATTGTATTTTCAATATAATGAGCAATCGACAAATTACAATCTGTTTTTAATATTATAAACACTTACGACACATCCGCCATTTATTAATTGAAGAAATAAGTAAGAGACTGATCTAACAGAAAATTAATTATATTTCCAAATCAGCAAATGTAAAAAATCAATATGAACATTCTTGCTGTAAAGGTTGATGCAGTAGTTTCCAATTCAACGCATGATGTTGAAAGATGTTTTATATTAGTTATATAAACAATTTTAATAAACACTATAGTTTCAGTGATGTGCTCTCGGTTGTATTACACCCCTAAACAATATTTGTTATAAACCGGACTTTCATTTAAACGGATGACTTCCAGACCGTAATTGTCCGTTGTAATGATATTTTACTGTAATTCAGTAATAATTTAAATGTATTATATTTGGTCTTTAAAAACTTATTTTTAAATTAATTGTAGTGCATCATTTTGAGTAAATATAAGTGTTTTTAAACTAGATTTATTATAAATAGTTTTTTTTAATATTAGTAGTTGTATTATTTTAATGTGTTTTCTTTCTTATTAATGTAAGACTATATTCACATGTCAAGTGATAAAAGTAATTTTAGTATTTACTATCATAAATTATTTTAATAAATTACACATTCTTAATGTACTCAAAAATTCAATGTCTAATATTTATTGTAAATAATCTGATTTTAAGATGTTTATAAAAGAGCATTTAACAGATTAACATGCATGTTTCGTTATCCTTAATGTTTTGATAAGTATTTGAGTACTTATGTTTAAATGCGATGTGACTTTATGGATAACTGTATCTATATAAAGAAAGTTTTGTTCTAAAGTTGAACGTATCAAGAGAAAGAAGAAGAATTCTGACCAACAAATTCAATGAATCAAAATTTATCTCCCAGAGGAAAGTTTATTTCTTGGTGTAAGAATAAAACTAGTGAATTGTCTTTACTTTAAAAGATTGAATCGGTTTATGAGATTGAGGAACCAAAAGGAATTGATATATTTTAAAATATTACAAGTCCAGAAAAACGGACGTCGTCTGCAGTATTTTATGGTTGCGATAAATGAAATACATTTATATATGCTTCTAACAAATAACGTGATCTTGGAACTTTATAGTTAAAAAATAATATGTATTTATTTAAGTAACATTTAAAGTTATACATTGTATTGGGATAAGAGCGGGTAGCTAACACTAAATAGCTTGCTGGAGCTAATTTATGCGACCAAGAGTTTGTCGGATTTCGATGTTTAACTGAGTACCAATATATCATTAATGACAAGTCACAATTTAAATACTAATTTTATAAAAAAAAAATGAAACACACCAGATGTTCTTACCTCAATCATGGGGTAAGACCGGGTACACATGTTATCTGTATGGGAAATTAGAAAAACTCTATTTTCATCGAAAACATAACAGTCATTTTAATTTTACATAAGTTAGTTTAATAATAGCTTTTACAAAATTCACTAGAAATCAGTTGTCCTATTTATCCGCTACACTACAGCTTTCGTGGGGCCAGTCAAGACACTATATATATTAGATCCACCCTCTTTCCTTTCTTTATTTAAGAAAAATATACCATAACAATACACACAAACAACGCCTGATGTGTTTGCATTATGCTCATCAGGAGATCCATCAATCAATTATTTAGATGTTGTGGGTGATACTTCTTTGCTGTTACTCCTTTGTTATATTAGTTATTTTTACTGTTATCTTTTAAGCTGTTTTGAAATTGTCTTCCTTTTGGTTTTTGAACCACGGTCAAACACTCTTCCCTTTCTCAAGAGTATTTAATTTAATTGTTTTTTTTTAATTTTATTTTCTTCAAACTGTTACTATAATTAAGTTTTTTCTGGTAAGGATAGTATGGCAGATTGTTCCTTGCTTTTAAAAACCTGGCATATCGTTATTTGTTTTGCTTTCAGATCCAGGTGGTAGAAAAAGTTGTCAATCCCCAAACTTGAGGTTCCAAACTTTTAAAACGCCATAGCACATTTCGAAACAATTCTGCATTGCTTCCTTGTAAGGGAAGCCTATGTTTATTTAACTCTTTATACTTTATCTGTGTTTCTGTAAACGTATTTTCTTCTATAACGGCTTGCTTCAAGAGGAGATAGGTGGGGGTGGGGAAGGGTGTTCTCGTCAGAAACTGTGTTTTCCTCTAAAAAAAAGGTTCTAATTTGGAACAGTATAAGTTAGTTATACCGATAATGTTACAGTTATTAAAATAACGTAAATATTTAATAAAAAAATATTATAAGTTTAAGATATATACTATAATTAAATAACAAAAATTAAAATTCAGCCTTACAAAATGGTCAGACGTGTTCTACTCGGGTCCAACCCCCCCCCCCTCTGTGAACCCGGTATCACCCCAAGTACAGATGGTATAATACAAAACATATAAACAAGCTATTATTGGACTTAAACATTATTATTTGTTAGGGTATGAATCCTTATTAAACATATTATAAAACTATATATAAGATATGTTTTATAACTATAATGGCTATTAAAGTATGGGCAGTTTAAAAATAAAACAACTCTTAAGAGTTGAGAAAGAAAGAGAATGGGAGAGAGTTACACCGTAAAGCAAATTTATCTACAAAGACGCTGTGAATTCAACATAAAAAAATGATGATATGACCATCCCCTTTTTCTTGGTTAGTGGTGTTCAGTTCAGTACTTCACAGTTAAAAAGGAATGATAATAAGTAGGAAGTAATATACTGAGTTTCTGCACATTGTCCGGTATTTATTTACTGACCACTGCTATATTAAAATGATAACTATTAGAAAATAACCAATACTAATTATTTAAAAATTGTGTGATTGATAAAATGGGTATATTTAAAAGAAATTGTTTGAACTGTATGTAAATAAAAATATGATTTCTAAAATAACGCGCAATATTACTAATATTTAAAAGACATTGTTTGAACTGTATGTAAATAAAAATATGATTTCTAAAATAACGCGCAATATTACTAATATTTAATGTATCAATTGGTATTAATCTAATACATTAACATTCTTTAAAATTGTTAAAAATTAATTGTGTTACTGAAATATATTTTAAAAAATATGTAATTATTTATACTTTTATCTTAGAATTATTAAATATCACTGGAAACTATTGTCGTAGTCGGAATAAGAATAATATAACCGTAATCAATTACATCTGGATTTTCCGAGTTTATTGAACAACCAACGTAAATCTGTAACAAAGTTTACAACTGAAAATTCCTCAGATACTATTACGCTATATAATAGTTTATGTAGTATAATCATATTTATTATATATAACTGTTTTACATGGGTTGACTTAAATAGTTAATATTTAAAAATATTCAAGTTTTGACAGGTGAAATTTTATTTAACATTAATTTAACGCTATATTTGCATTGTTGAAGTGTATGTATCCAAAGTAAATAGAAGAATAAGTGCATGTATATATTATATATGTCAAATGTAAAATTTAAATTATCTCTAGCATATTTCATATATTGATATTGTTTATACAACAACACGTGTTCAGTAATACAATCAATAAAAATAGAAACACATAATACATTAAATTTAATAATTTTGTTTGATTATCCATTATTTCCGCTTTAATGTTTCTTTAAATACTTACTTTATATCTAATTACAAAATACGAATTTGTGGCCGAACGTACTATTATAAAAATAAAAAGAGATTTGGGTTTCTTTCAAAGCTTAGTAGAATACTCTTGTAAAAGCGACCAGAAAAATTGCTCACTGAGCCTTGAATGATTAATTGCCCATGAAATATTAGAAAATAATGAATGTTAAAAACTTCTAATACTTATTTATCATTATGTCAATGACTTTCAGTGGGTTACATATTCTTGTTTTTTAGAAAAATCGATCGCATTTTGGGACAATTTCGGTTTAAGTCCATTGATTAGTAATACAAGTAAAAAAGTTTAATTGAAAATTATATTAAATTTATTTATATTTGAATGAACTTTTTAAACATGTTTACCATATAATTTTGCAAATTTATATGAATCTACACTAATTAAAATATCGAGATGTAATACTTGGCAATTAAATATAGATATATTTATAAATTGTTTTTGTTCATTTTCCGGATATTTACTTATTTTAATAATATTACATAAAACTGTGTATATTAATTAAAATTTGTATTTCACGTAGTGCATTTGGCAAGGCACATGTTTATTTTTAAATATGAGTCTAAAAAGAGGTTTCTGACATTTCAATAAAAAATTATTATACGGTAGTGTACACTAACGTACTGATTTCTTACACTTTTTTGTTATTTATTAATTACTTTTGTTAGTTATTGCATTTCTGATATTTACATTTTAATTTTAATAAAACATACGTCCTATTTCATAACTGAAATAAATACTAATACAAAATCAACCTTAAAATTGTGAGAAGTTTGGAGAAGTTTGGAGTGGAGTGATTTACAGGAAAATAAAGAGTGGTCACAAATTGTTGAGCGTTGGTCATTGTTTGACAATTTAAATACACATAATAAACCATTTTTTTATTTTTTAACCATTTTGTTGCTACCACTGAGCTAAAAAAATAAAAAACTGTAGTGAGGACACCCATTGGTTGAAAATGTAATTTACCGTTGCGCGCGGATGAATACTATTTGGAAGAGAAGGTAGAGAAAATATTCTATCTTGGATTTTGCACAGTTAGTCGAGCTGTGTTGGTCTTGATTATTTTATAATTTAAAAAATATTCTATAAGACAGCATGCATAGAAAAACAATGAATGCGTAGCATTTAATGTATTTGTAAAATTTATATATGTGTTTTTAAAACTAGGATGTATGCACTTCATCCTATGACAAACACCTATACTATAATTTAGAAACAACTATATGTTTCTACCTTTGCTGAACGACTTAAGTCGTCGAATGATTTTTTTCTACTAATACACATAACATTTAACTTCATACAAATATTCGATGTTGACATACTTTTCAATTAATTATAAAGCGATGTAGTTCTTCTATGAAGCTATATATATTAAAATAATAAACATAAAAATACGTATATATGTATAGCATATATGCATTGCAAATATAAAGTAACCTGTTTTGAAAAGAAAACAACTTTACAATTTTCCCATTTTCAAACCGCTTAAAGGATTAAAGAGTCAATGAATTTCCAATTTTTCCAGCAATTCACAAACATTTTAAATTCCGAAAAACCTTCTTTAATAAAATATCGGAGGTTTTGAGAACCTATATTTATAAAATAATAAAAAAATTAAAAAAAAAGATATATACTATACATGCATTGGAAATATCAAATAGACTATTTTACCGAGAAAAACACTTTACAATTTAATCCTTTCTCCTACTCTAAGAGGGTTAAGGAACATATTGCATTTCTTTTAAAACAAGCATTCAGAATAGACGCTTCTCATCAGATTTCTCATTCATACAAATATCAATGTCGTAGATTCCCAATGTCATAGATTCCCAATGTCGTAGATTATCAACGTCGTTACAAATATCACCGGTAGATTACCTCCACTTACAAACGGAAGTTGAAAGTAATGTCAAAAGTCCACCTTCATCCTATATTTATTTCCCAACCCTATATTTTACACCTCACGCAGAGCTTAACAGTTATTGAACCGATATTTTTCTAACATCAGTCCCGCTAGTGATGCGATATGTTATCGGTTGAATAGGCTTACCCGGTTCAGCTTTTTTTTCTTATTATTTTTGGTTGGCTTCTTTAATGATTTTGGACCTTTTTTCGCCCTTGGTTCATTTCGAGCTGGAAATGAATGAGATAGAAAATTGCTGATGCTGGAAATGAGGAGGAAAGGAAATCAAAAGAGTTCTGTAACCAAGATCCTCTGAAGTTATGAAGATGTTCATTTCTTTTGGGGAAATTCGTTTTTTGTTTGGTTGGTTCGAAGCACTTTCGTTCATTTGGGTTTTCATAAGCATCAGACGCTGAAATATAAGGGATTTTCCAGAAAAGAGCATTTTAGAAAAAAAAGCAGTTTATTAAAAACTCTTTTTGAACGGGTTTGCTTTATGTTTTATCAAAATTGCAAATGAATTTGATTACAACGGAACTTAAAATGTGTTTAACTATAAAACCAAAAATGTGAATTTAATCATTATCACTAAACTATTTAAATTATAATTTTATTTGCAAACCATTTTGTTAATATTTCAATTTATTTTTACAAAATTTCAAACGTTAACTAACTTAATTCCAATAATAATACTATATGAGCTTCGTAAATAATTCTTATGTGTGTGCGAATAGTGTCACATAATTTTGAATTAAAATTATGATTAGATATTCAAATAATTTATTGATTCCGTACATAAATAATTCAAACAAAACATTTTACAATGTTGTGCACTTTTCTATAATACTAAAAATAAATATTTTTCAGAACTGTTTAAATATGCAAGCAAAAAATATATATACGTTCCACAAATAGATCGGAAATTAAACTATTAAATTAATTTGCTATTTTTAACTTAAATGATATTTTTGTGTTTACTGCTAATTAACAACTTTAATTGACAATATTGTTAATTTTAAAAAAAATGGTGTATTCAAATTATTGTTTAATTTTAAGGCAATGTTATGTGTAATGTATGATGCTTTAAATGTTTAAGTTTATTTTTATAATCGGAAATAATTGTCCATAAAAATTCATCAATTGAGAATGTGTGAGAAAAAAATTTAATTTTTTAAAAAAATATTTATTTTTATAATTTAATTATATTGTGGACTGGCTGGTAGAGTATTGACTTATAATGCAGGGAGTCCTCGTTTCGATACCGAATTACATTCTAAAAAGGCATAGCGCTACATTTTTGATTTCCGAAATGCAGATAAACGCAGTCTTCGATCGAATACACTTGTGATATCACATAAAATCAATAACCACAACTTTAACTACTGTACACGCGCGTGATAACACATCACGGGCATCTCAATCATTCGTTCCTGCGTCCGACTCACTGAGAGGGGATACTGTAGAGAATCACTGTATATGTCCGATAATCGCACTTGGGCTTAAGAGACCACTTTAGAATGTCTGGAAGATGATTGCCGTGTCATGCAGAATGCCATCGGTTCGATTTTGAGTGACAACAAAGAAGTGCAGAGCGCTACAATATTATTACATGAATATGATTTATAAACTATTAGTAAACATTTTTACTTGCAAGGTGTTATGAATATGCTGATATTGTTGTAGTGTAAGTTAGTAGAAAAAATAAACTTTTTATAATTACGCTTAAAAACATTATTCAATTAATCAAAATAAATATTTAAAACTTTATTCCGTTATAAAAACAACACATTATTTGAATGATATCAACAATATTTATTAATAAAAGTAAATAAATAAATCAACAAATTACTTTCATTTTCAATTAATCATATATTTTTTTGTTATTATTTTCAAGGTTATAATAATACGATTATTTGTATGTTAATTAGTTGGAATACATTTAATTAAGCGAAAAGCGTTAATTAAGTTAGTAACTTTTAATTATAATATGTTTGCATTATGTTTCTTTTTGGAATGATAATGTACATTTACATTGTAATATGCTATGGAAAAATGTGGTACAATTAAAAAAAATAGTTTTTTAAGAAGCTGAAATTAAAATTATACTTGACGTACTATTAAATTAACATAATATTCCATAATTTAAAAACACTTATATATAATTATGTTATTTTATGAAACAATTTTCTAGTAATTGGATTGTTTTAAGTTTAATTTAATATTAAGTTTGAAAACAAATCAGCAAGAGTAAAAGCAAAGTAGATTTAATTAAAATTAAAGTCAATCTGACACCATTTGTGTTAGAAACTATATTTTCCATTTACAAAATAAAATATACAGTATTCCTTTTTAGGATGTTTTTAATAATTTTGAAGAAATAATCATCTAAGTGTATCTGAATACTTTAGCAGACTGCAGCATAGTAGAAATACAAAATATGTATATATATATATATATATATATATATATATATATATATATATATATATATATATATATATATATATATATATATATATATATATATATATATATATATATATATATATATATATATATATATATATATATATATATATATATATATATATATATATATATATATATATATATATATATATATATATATATATATATATATATATATATATATATATATATATATATATATATATATATATATATATATATATATATATATATATATATATATATATATATATATATATATATATATATATATATATATATATATATATATATATATATATATATATATATATATATATATATATATATATATATATATATATATATATATATATATATATATATATATATATATATATATATATATATATATATATATATATATATATATATATATATATATATATATATATATATATATATATATATATATATATATATATATATATATATATATATATATATATATATATATATATATATATATATACAGGCAACTCTCGCTATCTCGAACTCGAAGGGAAGTGTATAAAAATTCGAGATATCGAAAATTCGAGTTATCGAAAATCCTATAAAAAAGATGTTTTGGTAAAAATAAATACAAGTATACTTACCCTACTTTATTTAAAATATCTATCCAAATTTTTTTGTGATTATTTCTATTTATTTCGGAATCAATTATATTTCCCAAATGCATGATTGCTTGAAATGTCGCTGTTTTTATTTCCGGCCACGATTCACTGAATGCACGCATAGTTTTTATGGAAGATAGAGCATCTTTCAAAGTTATCTTTAGAGGAGGTTTGTATTCTTTTTCTTTTTCCGAGAGCGATATCTCATCAAAAGCTGCTATATAGAGTCTATTACATTTTTGTTTTGTCGTCATTATTCGCAGCGACAAATCAACACCACGACAATTGCATATTTGATAAAGTTTCTTCAAAATCCGTAGGTGTGAGAGGAAAACCAAATTTTGAGTTGTGTGAAAACTTCGAGTTATCGAAAATAAGGAAGACAAACTTTGAATTAGCGAGATAAAATTACATTAAAAAAGTAATGAAGGTGCAGGGAAATCGATTTTTTTCAAGATATCGAAAAATTCGAGTTATCGAAGTTCGAGTTATCGAGAGTCTACTGTATATGTATATAACATCTCTCTCTCTCTCTCTCTCTGTATATATATATATATATATATATATATATATATATATATATTCGCTCATTTACGATGCAATTGTACTCAAAGAAACACGAGTATTTTCTGATACTTATTTTTAAGTAACGGTTTTTACAGTGTACATATCAAATTATATACCATACATTAGAAATCAAATCAAAATTCGATGTTTTTACTAGTAAAGAAAATTTCTTAGTGGGTTAAGTAATTACTTATCAGTTAAACTATTAGGGCGATTCGAAGAAGTTATAAACAGAAGACATGTTAAGGTGTGCCAAAAGAATGGGACGTAAGATTAAGATAATTGAATAATTGAGTTGTAATTTAAGCAATCGATATCAAATAATGTGTAAAACCGTCTTCTGAACAACTATTTTAAGTATGGCAGGTCGCGTAGTTAATATATCTTGAACAAAAGCTGATAATAACAATATTAAACAACACGCCTCATTTTTGAGAAAGTACGATTATTTAATTTTGAGTATATCATCGCTCATTTACGATGTAATTGTACTCTAAGAAAAACGAGTATGTTCAGGTACTCATTTTAAGTATCTGCATTGTTTTTCAATTTCGGGGGTCTTATTTTTAAGTAAATTAAGTATTTTTTTCAGTGTCGGGGGTTTAATTTTTAAGTACCTTAAGTATTTATTACAGGATCGGGGTGTCTCATTTTTTAAGTACTTTAAGTATTTATTACAGTGTCGGGGGTCTCATTTTTAAGTACCTTAAGTTTTTTTACAGTTTCGGGGTGTCTCATTTTTAAGTATCTTAAGTATTTATTACAGTTTCGGGGGTCTCATTTTTAAGTAACTTAAGTATTTTTTACATTTTCGGAGTGTCTCATTTTTAAGTACCTTAAATATTTTTAAAGTGTTGGGGTGTCAATTTTAAGTACCTTAAGTATTTATAAAAGTATCGGGGGTCTCATTTTTAAGTACCTTAAGTATTTTTTACAGTTTCGGGGGTCTCATTTTTAAGTAACTTAAGTATTTTTTACTGTGTCGGGGTGTCTCATTTTTAAGTACCTTAAGTATTTTTTACAGTGTTGGGGGTCTCATTTTTAAGTACCTTAAGTATTTTTTACAGTTTCGGGGTGTCTCATTTTTAAGTACCTTAAGTATTTATTACAGTTTCGGGGTGTCTCATTTTTAAGTACCTTAAGTTTTTAGTACAGTGTCGGGGGTCTCATTTTTAAGTACCTTAAGTATTTTTTACAGTGTTGGGGGTCTCATTCTTAAGTACCTTAAGTATTATTTACAGTGAAGGGATCCGTCGCTTAACGCTAATTCGGGGCCGCTGCCCTAAAGCTTCTATATATAAAAATATATATCTTAGATATATCCATGCCTCTAAAAATGATCTAACGAAAACTAAAAGCAGTTCATCAGCACCACTACCAACCCCTATTAAAATGCAGGGCGTGCCTTGGACATAATTCCTCCAATGATGATCTTCTCGGATGAGCAAGAAAACACGTCATCACAAGAAAAACAAGCCCCTAACATCCTCTGACACCCCCCCCCTGGTTATTTCTGTCACCTCATTCACATTCTGTGCTGGTGCCGACAAATGACTTAAAACGATGCCAGTGTCAATTCTTTATAAAAAAATTGCAACACACGTATTAATCATCATCATGTTAGCACTGGAAATGTGAGAACAAAGTATGGTGGGGAAACGTGAGATATACGGAGATAAATAAAAATACGAGATAAAGATTAGTTTCTTTGTCTTCCTTAATCTCTGTTGCAGAAGTTGCTAAGATCAACATCCTGTGCTACCTAATCCTCATCAAACATCGGGAAAAGTTAGGGGAGCTTTGTTATATAAGTACACAGTACTCTGTGTCTGGGTTATAAATGTTTTCGGTGTATGGTTGTTTGGGGTGCTTTATCCTTTTGTGTAATGTTTTAGTTTTGGTTTAAAAATATCGAATACTTTGTGATTTATTTATTAAGCATTGACATTATTTTTCATAAATAATAATATTGAAATAATTGAAGTAGGGTTAGAGCAACCGGTTTTATTTTTTTATTTTTAAACTGTTTCTGTAAGATAAATTTAAGAAATATATAAATAAATACCTGCAAATACCATTTGGTAATATTTAGCAACAGGGACTTGCAATTATATTTTTCTATCATCAACCATTGCTTTTCTACATATGTTTCTGTTTCAATGTTAGCTGGCTGAACTTGCCTCTGAGTTGGTTCGGGGTAAGTGCAACCACGATCTTTAAACCTTCTTAGGCTGAACACAAATAACAAGGTTTTAATACCAAACCATACCTTAAATTGTACTGATTCCAGCAGGTTTGTTTTAAATAATTTTATTTCACTTTACAATATTAATATGTTTATACATCAATTCCCCATGGTTGACACATGTTTAGCAAACTTTTTAGTTTAGTTTTTTTACGAAATATTTTGTTATTACCCAGTTTTGGAAGCACTTGACATGAAATTTGAATAATATTTTTTTCTAACAAATTTTATTCATCTTTATTATTAGCTTATTCAACTAAACATATTTCAAAATCAAAACATATACCTAATCTAAAACGTTATTTACATTAGTTAGATTATTTTTAGATTTATTGAAGGTTATATTAGAATAAAACGACTAGAAATATCAAATTTCCTCATTTGCCAAAGGCTGGTTCAATGATTATTGCAAAAATGTCATCATTACTAAACAGGAATGACATCCTTATTTCAAGGCAAAGGAAACGTTGAACCTGGGTTGTTAGAGTCGCGGTTGCACTTGACTCAATTATCCTGGTAACACTTGTTCCACATTCAAAAATGGAGTGATAAGTGTAACCACGAATGTCAATGTATATTTGGTCAATTTGAAAATAAGGTGTACTGTTGAAAACTACACAATAAACTTAATAAGAAAACAATGTTTTGATATTATAGGTAGCAGGACAAGTATAAAAAAGTGACTAACTTTCATGACTAAACCTCCATTGAGTGCTAAAATGTAAGTACTTTTTAAAAATAAACAAAACTGTATAAGATAAATAGCCAAACTTTTTGGTAAGGGGGATTTTTTTTTCATCAAACATTTTAAGTTGAGAAAAATGTTTTAATAATTTTATAATTTGCATTTGTTACCATGAAATAAATATTTTCATACAATTTCACTTAATATTTAACATACGGTAAATATAAATTAACATACTTCTTTTTTTCTATAAGGAATAATTAATAGTCCATATAATTTCCATGACACATAAGTTGGTAACAAACGCTAATTTCAAAATTTAAGTGCTATTGTTTTTATTTAGGTTTTAAAGATTTTAGCACACGCTTTTGAAAGTGTCATGGCAAATTGATCATTGATTTTAAAATTAACGTTATAATAGACAGAAATTTCCAAATCATACTAAAACTTTGAAAGAATATTTGTCCTATATAATTTCTAATTAAAAAAAATAACAAAATACGCCACATATAAGGCACTAACTTCAATCAAAAACATTTAAAAAACAATATTGCAACAAATCAATTCGATTTCATTAAAAAATCCTGAGCAAACATCGGTGTAGGATATTTTGTAAGGGTACAAAGACGCAAAAATTCCCATTAGTGATTAGAGTTTAGTGCAGTGTAGATAAAAATTTATTAGTGCTGCACAATAGTACAACATGTATACTTAATTACCAACGAAAAACATTTTTGTTTTTGCAAATATTAGCTAAAACGGAAATCAAAATTAAGATACATTTCTATTTTTCGTATAAAATCTCGTTCATCCTATAGGTGTAACAAACCCATTTACGATAAATACTCATAGAAATTACGTTTTTATGAGCTCAAGTTACAATATTCACGAAATGTTTAAATAAATATTAATAGTATGGAAAATAAATCCTTGTATATGAATTAAAATAAATATTACACTAAAAAAGTATAATCCTGCCTTTAGAAGATAAAATCTAATTCAAATTAAACCTTTTACATTCAAAACAAATCCCTGACGAATAAATTGAACCCGATAAATCTGTCAATGATAATATATACGAGCCCCAATGTAGATAGCGGGAAAAGTTCACTTAATTCAGGGGATTTCCTTCCCAGTATCCACCAATAATCCCCATCTTCTCCCTTAAGCACACCACTGCAGAAGCGTCTTTGGGCGGCGTAATATATAACTTCTGTTCTCGCAACAGATGACAGCCGCTTTCAATCAGATCCATGGATCGGAAATCCCTCTTATTTTTCTTACTTTTCCCTACTTTTTTTCCCCTTTCACTGTAAGAAATACCTAGGGTGGTTTTGGGGAACGCCTGATTGGATGGTTATGGGGCGTGAAGAATCCCTCCAGCCTTCCGTGGTATCGTTACGCTTGTCACGTGACCGCACACACACGCCAATATTGGCACATTGGTTATTTCGCCATTGCTCACGTGGGAATTCAGTCACGAAATATATTGGCTATTTTTTCTCATATTTCTTTCAAGAGTAGGGTTATATTTTTACGGTAGTAAATTTCGGCTGTTATAGCACTTAGTAGTTTACTTTTTTTTTAAACTTGTGTATAAACAACGCGTTAACAAAATATTATCACGGATTACTGCGTATACTGACATACATAATTCAGCAAAAACTCATTTAAAAACGTTTTTATGGTATATGTTTTATGTTTTGTGCCAATGGTTGTGTTTGTTATAATATTTATTATAGTAACAGTGTTTCCTAATATTTTTACATGTCCAATTATTGAGTATTTATAAGAAATACAAGTTCCTATATAAACTTATAGAAATTAATGTTAAGCTTATTCTGGTTATATTTTGTTTGACAAATTTCATGAGTAGCGTTACATTTTCATTTGAATTAAAATTGGTTTTTTATAGCATTTAACAGTTTACTTGTTTAAGCTTGTATAAATAACCACATGATGGCTTTGTAAATGCATCAAAATATAATCATAATTGATTGTTTTTAAAGTCACAAGTAACCAAGATCAAACTAATTGTAAAATCAGTCTATATAGCATGTTGTAATGGCATATAACCATAGTTTTTTTTAATATAAATTATTATTGTAATAAATTATCTCCAAAATATATTTTGATTTTTAGATATAAACATGATTGTTTCAGACCACAAATATTAAACTTTGAAGGTTAATTATTTAAAAAGTAATATTTCATAAACATTTAAATTATATTATCCAATTTAATTTAATTTTCAGAATATTGTATTTTATATGGTTTTCTTATTATTTAACATTTTAATTCAACATATTTTATGCAATTTTTAGGAGTATAAGATTGACTTAAAACAAATATATTATTTTAAAATGTTATATTCTATTTAAATATGCCTATGTACTATATAATTTTTTTATATTAAATAATAATAATAAGTAAAACCTTCAACATTATCTGTTATATTTTAAAGTTATTTATTTGGTTAAAGTATTCATTTATAAAATTACTTACATTTTCAATCAAGTAAAATACGGGGACATAACAAAACAAGGACGGATTAATAGTGAAGCTACCTGAACACAATTATTTACAGATATTTACATTATTTTTGCTAATTAAAAATAATTAAATCACCAGTTGTCACCCAACGGGGAATCGAACCTAAATAAAACTTAAACCACACAGCCAATGAGAATGATCAGAACCCATAGCAAGGCGGAGCTTTCCTTGCCCACTTTCAAAAGCGCGAGATCGAGCACACCTTCTATTATTATATATCCACTATCCTTGGGAGGTAATATTATATATCCTTAGTTCGCTTCCCTTGTTCACTTTAGTTTAGCAAAATATTATAAATAAATAAATAAATAAATAAATAAATAAATAAATAAATAAATAAATAAATAAATAAATAAATAAATAAATAAATAAATAAATAAATACATAAATAAATAAATAAATAAATAAATAAATAAATAAATAAATAAATAAATAAATAAATAAATAAATAGTGTTCTGGTGGCTAAAAGACATTACGTCACAGCGAAATTGAATATTAAAAGTCATCAATTAGAATAAATAAAAAATATTACTAAATCTTTTTAAAAAATACATTTGAAAAAAAGTATATAAATCATATTTTGTAATACAATGCTTTTGTTGTTAATCAGAAAAAAAAATGGATTCCTAATTAAAAAAATATAAGTATATGAGCTCAAACTTATCAGAGAATTAAATTGCAATTATGAAGTACCGCTTGCCTTTAATTAATGTTCAACACATGTTGTTTATTTTGCAAAAATCGAACACATACTCTTATTCCATTCCCTCTCAAGGGAGTTACGTATAAATATTTAAAATTTTAACGAACCCTCCAAAAACTTGAAAATGCCGAATACAAAAGAAGCGATTATGCTCGCTCTGTCTTTGTCGACCCAAAAAAAAGTAACAAACTGAATAGAGGAATTGCAAAAGAATCCACAGGCCTTTCATGATCACAGGAATCCACTAGTATTTGCTCCGTCGTCCCTAAAGAAATCTACTTCGAAACACACAAAAAAAGAAATATTTCGCTTAATTGAATATACTTCACGAAACTAAAATCTCAAGAGGAAAAACAAATTGCCTGGCAGCGAGTAAAAATAAATAGAATTTTCGCGATAATCAGTGAATTTGCATCGCAAATTAGAATTTGCATAAAACTGTAAAAGTCTCGTTAGAAAAGTATTGGTAGTGGAAATTATGTAGCTTCAAAGAAATGTCAACTCTGGTGACTCAATTACTTCAAATAAAAGAGCAAAAAATATCGATGTGCAGGATCCTTTGATGTACATGCATTTTAATCATTTTTCGTTTGGAAATGAATTTTTCATGGAATCAGATTTTATATTTGATTTAAATTTGAAATTACTTTTAGTAGAATTTAATTCGTGTAAACAGGAAAAATATTATTTTAAATTTGAAAAAGGTACCGATGTATCAGAGCTATATAAATAAATGGAGATATCTCAAAATTAAAATTATATCAAATATTTGAGTAGTTTAATAGCAATAGTAACTTTATTTTTTTGTAAAGATACTAGTCATTTGATAATCATCAAAATCTAAAAATAAAAATAAATTACTAACATATATGTGTTAGTAACTAATATATATTGTTAATAATTGCTATTAATATATTATAAATTAATATATTAATAATTACAATTAATATATTATAAATTAATATATTAATAATTACAATTAATATATTATAAATTAATATATTAAAAATTACAATTAATATATTATAAATTAATATATTAATAATTACAATTAATGTATTATAAATTAATATATTAATAATTACAATTAATATATTATAAATTAATATATTAATAATTACAATTAATATATTATAAATTAATATTAATATATTAATAATTACAATTAATATATTATAAATTAATATTAATATATTAATAATTACAATTAATATATTATAAATTAATATTAATATATTATAAATTACTATATTAATATATTATAAATTACTATATTAATATATTATAAATTACTATATTAATATATTATAAATTACTATATTAATATATTAAAAATTACTATATTAATATATTATAAATTACTATATTAATAATTACAATTAATATATTATAAATTAATATATTACTAACTACATTTAATATATAAATAATTACAGTTAATATATTAAAAATTAAAATATTAATAAATACTACTAATTTATTATAAATTAATATATTAATAATTACTAATATATATTGTTAGTATTGTTAGTAGTTCACTTTATAAGATGTTTCGGTGTGTCTGTTTAATATTGCTGAAACTAGGATAGTAACAAAACTAAACGTTTCCAAATTTAGATCTTGCTACACAAATATAAAATGAATTACATTATTATATAAGGTTAATGAACATAAAATACTTTAATTAGATTGTCAATAAAAATAATACAAAAATATGAATCGTATACTCTATGAATGTTTTGTAAAGTACAAGATATGAATTTATAACAGCAATAGGCAATTCCAATAAGCAAGAGTAACTTGTTTAAAAAACATTTTTATTTATTTTCTATTTCTACTCGTATATTTTAATAATAAGAATAATTATATGCAAACACAATATTCTATTCCACAAACTTTATCATGAATACTAAATATTGCAAAAAACATGTACTCAAAAATGAGTAGATGCTTGACTAAATATCTTTATATATATTTCTCTTACGCGGTGATTAAAAAACGCTGTTTTTCTCTACGCGGAATGGCAACAGTTAGATTGTATGCGCTTGCATTTTTAATTTGCAATTATGTAATCCATTTTGACGATTAACCCCTTCAATTCATTGGTAAATAATTATTTTGATGATGTCAGCTTAAATTAGGAAGAATATTAGCCTTATTAAATTAAAAAATATAAGTTTTGAAAAACGCTTTTCCAAACTTAAAGCGGAAAATTTATGTGGCGCCATCTGTTGACAATTTTGAAAACTAGATTTCTATGAGTTTCATTTTTATGACGTATTAACTCAGTAGATTAAACACTTTTGGTAGGCAAGATTATGGTAAGCTTTAACTAAAACTCAGGAAAGGTGTGAAAATAACCTGGAAAATAATAAATAATGGTAGGCTTGCCAGTGGTACCATTGTTTTTATTTGTAGTTAAAAATAAATTAGTTTAAATGATTTTATATTGATTTACATGATGAAAAAATGTATTGATGCCAAGATAAATTTAAATTTACATTTTTAACTTATAAAGTTTTTAGTAATATAATTAAAAAAGTATTGTTACTAGGACACATTGTTATTGTGTTCTACCTTTTAGCGAAGCGAGAAGTGGTTTGCAAACCTATGAGGATCCTCCTGGGGTTGTAGCCTCCTAGTATCTTAATAAATAACTTAAAAAAATATCGTCAATTACAAAACCAAGTTTTACCGCGAATCAAAAGCAGATCCATCGCGCTGTTGTCCTTTGTCTTATTCGTTAAACTACCAGGGCGACCCTATGAAGTTATAACCAGAATAATGTCTTAATAAAGGTGTGAATTAAGATAACTGAGTTGTAATAACTATATTTTCTATTTAAGCAATCGACATCAAATAATGTGCAAAATCAACTTCTGAATTACTATTTTAAGTTTGTCAGATTTCAATAAGATCACTTGAACAATAGCTGACATTGTCAATATTAAGTCACATTGATACTTTTTGAGAAAGTATGTTTACTTGCAGTATTCCAACGACCGTTCACGAAGTAATTATACTTTAAACAGCCATATAGGTTTATTTACTAATTTTAAATTACTTTTTTTTATAATTCAATATTTTTTGATAGTGCAGTTATCAAACGAAAACATTTTAAGATGAACACATTTGGACAACTATTCGATATAAATATTTAAATATTTTTTTAATTGTTATTTAGGTTTCATCTTTTACCACCAAACAATACATAGAAGCACAATAAAAACAAATAAAAGTTTTTTTTTTCGCGCTATCATTGCAGCGCTGTAGAAAAGATCAAAGATAAAAAAGATACTTAAAAATGAGTACTTGTTTTTCTTTGAGTACAATTGGATCGTAAATGAGCGATGCCGTACTCAAATTTAAGTAAACGTAAATTATCAAAAATGAGCAGTGCGGTTTAATATTGCTAATTTCAGTTTATGTTAAAGACATCTTAAGAAAGCGACCTGACAAACTTAAAATAGTTGTTTATAATATGGTTTTAATTCACATTATTTGATTTCGATTTTTTAAATAAAAACGGAATTATTGCAGTTCAATTGCATTACTTCCCATTCTTTTGGCAAGTATTTTAACAGTTCTTCTTTTTATAACTTCTTCAAATCAGCCTGATAGTTTAACAGATAAGTGTCTAGACTGTGGTACCTGAGGATCTG
Organism: Troglohyphantes excavatus; assembly: GCA_963932185.1. Taxonomy (NCBI): domain Eukaryota; kingdom Metazoa; phylum Arthropoda; class Arachnida; order Araneae; family Linyphiidae; genus Troglohyphantes; species Troglohyphantes excavatus. The sequence continues at coordinate 56,170,782 of OZ010674.1, read as the reverse complement.
GGTCCAATTATCAGTAATTATTTGTTGTAATTGTCCATATTCATTGAAATAATTTTCTGAGAGTAGTCTATGTAGACAAGCAACTTATTGTTTTACTCATTTTACTCATTTTTGAGTACATGTCTTTTTGAAAAATGAAACACGCATTGGGAGCTATGATAAACATCAAATATACTCCAAAATGACTACATTTACATATTTTTAGTACGTATTTTTGACAGTGTACGTTTAGGAGCATTTGAGTATACCGTAAGACCTGTTGCGAAACAATTAAATTTTAAGGATACGGAGGTTTATATTCTAATTTTTGGTAACTTTTTTATAGTGCAATAATATATTTTTATAGTGTATTTTCAATTGAAAACATTTTACGTTGACACAGATTCTCAGCAAGTATTTGTTGTAATTGTCATATTTATTGAAAGACTTTTCTGAAGGCAGACTATGTAGACAAGCAACTGATTGTTTTACTCATTGTACTCAGTTATGAGTATATGTCTTTTTGAAAAATGAAACATGCATTGGGAGCTATGATAAGCATCGAATTTGCGCAAAAATGAGTATATTTTACTTATTTTTGAGTACATATTTTTAACAATTTTACGTTCACAAGAATTTGAGTATGCCATACGAACGTTTACAAACCAATTATTTTTAAAGGAAAACAAGTAGGTTTATATACTAAGCTTAGGTAACTTTTTTTATAGTGCAATAATATAATTTTGTAGTGTGTTTTCTATTGAAAACATTTTACGTTGAGATATATAGTAACTTAACCGACCTATTCCCAGTAAATAGTGCTTGTAATCATCCATATTTATTAAAAAGGATTTGTGAAGGCAGTCAATGTAGGCTAGCATCTGATATTTTTATTAAATTTCATTTATTGTACTCATTTTTGAGAACATGTCTTTCTCAAAATGGATAATTATGTATTTGGAGCCATGGTGATAATGAGAGCCGTTAAACGAGTACATTTTACTTATTTTTGAGTACCTACTTTTAACTGTGTAGGTTTAGATACTAATTTTAGGTAACTCTTTTTTTGCAGCGTAATATTTATATTTCTATTAGCTATCAAAAACAATTGGCATTGAACGCATATGACCAATGATCCGACATGAATATTTTTTTTATAAAATTGTTCTGATATAGGATTCATCATCATCTGCCACAAAGCAAAACCTAGAAGCCAAACACAAACACATAAAAATGACTACACAAGGAACAACTTTTTTTTTCTTTCGCGCCATCATTGCAGGTGATGAAGAGATAATTAATTGAAGGATCCCACGTCTAATCTCAGCAATCACGTCTTAACTCCGTTATTACACTGACTGCTAAGGATTCCGACTCTTCTGATTAGAAATCAAGTTACCATGGAAACCATTGCAATTTACTAACAGGGTTAGAAGAATCTTAGAGGGAGTGGTGTCGATCTTATCAGTTAATTAAGATATAGATTGATGCATGCTTCGCGTTTCATCTAGCTGGGGAACAACAGTATTCGTTGTGAGACAGGAAACAGGTATGGGATATGACATATTGCTTCGATCGTTCCGATGTGTCGTTTACAATTTATTTAAAGGGATGTTGGTATGTAGTATAATAAACTAGCTTAATTCTGATTAACAGCGCTATTTTAATGTTAGGCGTGTAACTCTAATTGGTTAACTCTCAAAACACAATAATGATAAAATGATTATGATTATGTGCAGATATATCAATATCGAATTTATGTATGCCGTAATGTTAGAGTGTTTAGACTTTTGTAAGGCATGCAAATGTTCAGTTTTAAAACTTTACAAAGAATAAAAGTTTTTTTGTTCAAATCCAAGTACTATTTTAGTTAGAAATGACTTAATTATTTTTATATATTATATCTTAAAATAAAATATCAAAAATTATTACCTGTATACTTATTGATCTAACCAAAATACTTTGCTTTAATATTTGTTCAATTTCCTATATTTTATAAGAATGAATACAAAACCAAAAGAATATCTGCACAAATTAATAAATTGTATTTAGTTAGGTTAAGGTATCATTAAATACCTTTATCTGTTATCACATATTATATAATTTTATTGTTTTAGTACTAAAGTGAAATAAAACGTTTCATAAAAATGAAGTGTTTAATTTGTGTATTTATCAAATATAACATAGTTAATGTTTTAGCTATCACAGTTAATTGTTACTGTTTAAACTTATATCAATAATTCAGTTTTTCAAGTTAATAGTTGGCTACTGTTTAAAGGAATCAATGGATATAACTCTTTTTAAAAAAACTGAGTTCAAATTTTGGATTTCTTATGCATTAAAGTTAACTCCTTGAAAAGAAAATTAGTCAAATTATTATATATTACCAATTGAATCTGGATTATTGATTCGTTTATTTTACAAGAGAATAATTACTTCAAGCATGCAACTCACATATTTTAACATGTTAAATATAATTGTTTGAAAAGTTTAATATTAATATACTGCTTTAAAATTGTAAATAATTGCTAGTGGCTGAATTAAAAAAAAAATATATTTTAATAAAAATGTCAATTTCACCTTTTTAAAATATTTTACTTAAACTAATAGTGCAAAATTAAATACACACGACCGATAACATTATACAGATTATATATATTACTTTAGTCATACAATTTAAGGTATATATAAGCCAGAAATATATATCAAAAATTGAAGAAAAATATTATTTATGGCATACCGAAAAAATAATTTTCCTTTTTAAATTATGTTATTTATAAAATGTAATTAAAATTTATCACTACGTTACAAAAAACTAATATTCAAATAATATGCGAATGCAAATTCACAATTTATTGAATATTTCGTTTTTGTATATTTTCAAATACCTGTTGAAATAAATTTTTTTCTCACATAATAATATCCATAAATCTTTACTAAACTGGTCTTTGAAAGAAGGAATAAAGGAAGAAGAGTGTTTAAGTTATAAAATGTTTTAACTAGCCATAGTTAGTTAGCTTGCATGCAGCTATTACTAATTGCTTTTAGTGTCGTTTTTTTGTAATATTTAGGTTGTAAGTGTTGTTGTGAAGCCAAACACTAAGCACATGTTGGAGATAAATAAATGAAATATACTTGTTTTAAACATGATATTTTAGAAAAATCAGAGCACTTTAGTGTCTAAAATAATCAACGACCTCTGTAAAACGTAAAGTTTAATTTGTTTATTAGTTCAAATAAAAGACTTTTCGAATATTAAAAATTAGGCGGGTCCCCTTGCTTTCTAATATTTGTAACTTAAGTTTTGTCATTATAATACAATTTTGAATTTGTATGCTTAGCTTGTTTGCGATATTCTTAAATATAAAATCTTATTTTAATTATTCATATTTTGATTTTGTATTGAAATAGCAGTACGTGAAGTGTGTATGCAGTTTAAAATAATAATTTATAAAACAATAATCATATAATGCCACTTTTTTAAATCAATAGTAAGGTTGTGTTTTAGTTTTAATTCCTTAGTTTCATTAAGCTGAAATTAATACCTTTTTAGATTAAAAATTGGAACATAAGTAATATAAATCAACTATTGTTACTGGATTGTTAAATACTATAAGATTTTTTTTTAATAAACATATAGTATAATTAAAAAAAAGACAATTACATATCACTTAAAAAGAAGATATATGTTATCTTTGTTTATCAATAAACCTATTTCAATCAATATACCTCTTTTAGTTTGAACATATATATCTTTTTGTAATAACTCTCTAAAACAACAAAAACGGAAACTTTAAAATCAACAATTACTAAAAAAAACAAGAAGAAGTAAATGTTTATTAAATAATTTTTTTTACATTACTAACTAAAAGTTAAGTTCTAATACTCTTAAACAATTTTATTTATATTTGCATTTGAACATTTTCTTCAGCCAAGAAGGAAAATAGTTCTTAGAATCATCAAATATTCAAATATGCAAATTACTCATTATTTAACTTCAAATATATAAAAAAGAACATATTTTATTCTTATGCTCTTTACATAAAAATAGAATAACACCGAATGAAAACTTTCGCAATCAAAAATTAACAAACATAATTAAACAGATAAAAGAAAATCTAATGCAAAATTAATTAACTTCAACAAACTTGTTAAAACTTCATTTTCCTATTTCATTACTTTTACCTCTGATTCAATGCACGAAGCGATGCTCTATTCATCCAACAAGTAATCAATTTTGTTTATCCAACTAGAAAGTTGATCCCCTTTTGAATAATCGAAGTTAAACCTCTAAAAAACCTACAAGCTCTTTAATTTTACGTTATTTTAATGGAGTTTCATGTAATAAAAAATAAACTTAAGCTTAAGGCATCCATTAGTTATATAGCATCTGAACATTTTTCCCAGCTAACAAGAAAAATTCCAGTTATTTTTTCGCTTCATCCCTGACCTAAGTGACATAAACTAACATTTAATTTATGCCCCTGGTATTGGTCCCAAATCTTTCCTTTAGGAAATAAAATATTATTTTTATATTCTTTTTAAAGACCACTTATTAAAAATTAATTAACCGCTCGCTTTTTCTTTAGCATTTTGCATAGTTTTTTTGGTGTGTCTTGTTTGAAGAATAATGATATAAGTAATATGAAACGCAATGAATGTGTTTTTCCTTTGAGATTCTTTTAGGAGGTGCTTATTTTTATTGACATTGGAATTTAAGATAAAAAAGTGTCGTTTGTTTTATTTGTGAAACATTCTAAAAGAACGGGAAGGCTGTTTTTGTTAATGATATTCAAAGAAAACCAAAAAAAAATTACCAATTTCCAGAAAAAAAAACCAACATGTAAAAAAATAATTTTAAAAACAAATGTAAAATATTTAAATACTTAGTAACTTTATACTGACTGTCCCTATTTTTAATTCGGCTCCAAAATTTAAAAATAGTTTATGAAAATTGGCCACAAAAATAAAAAAAGTTGTAATAAGTTTAAAATTAATATTTTTTTACAATATACCTATAATTTAAAAAATATCATTTACTTTTTAGCGTTTTTTTTCTTGTTATTGGTTTTTTTTCTCTTAAAAAAAGATTATTTTATTTTCCCCTTTTTATTTTTTAATTTAGCAACGATTTTCGAGCTATGCTAGATTTAAATGCCGAATAACTGTGGCTTATTACCCTGCTATTATTCACTTAGAAACTCGACTGCTCATTTTTTTTCACTCACCGCATAGTGTTTTTTGATGTTATTAAGTTTATAAATTTCGAGTAAACGTAACATCGTTGCTAAATAATCTCTATATAACAATGACAATATTTTGAAAACTGATGATATAATAAAAAAATCCCTGTTAATAAATCTTTCCGTACAAGTAAATAACCTTCTGTGATTTTTTTTCATCTTATCTAACAATTTAAAAAAATCATGCTACCATTCTCATTCTCCAGTTGGAACAACCTGTTATAGGTCCCCATCACCAAATGGGGAGCACCAAGCAGGTCTAGCTGGAGTATAGTAGGTCTGCCCTGCCAGATCCCCTCTTTTGACCAGAGAGTTGTAATATTAAATAGAGAGCGCCTTCAATACCAGACTCTCGTAAGGCCGCGGTGTCAACATTGAAAAGAAAAACTCACATCACGTCACCCTGCCACATTTGGCGTTCCGACATCTGCAGGAGTTTCAAATTTGGCGCACTTTTTTTTCTTTTGGTGATAAGGAGTTCTATCCGTATTCAACTTTTTAACATATATGTAGGTATTTACTTATTTTCAAACAATATGCGCTAAATATTTCCTTTTCATTAACGAAACGAAAGTATTTTATTTGTGTTCAATACTCGAAGAAGCGAAACTCTTTATATTTCTCAGGTTTCATTGTTTATATTTTCTTATTGAAGTATACAAAATGACAATTGAAAGACTTCGATCTCGTTTAGTTCTTAAAGTCGCCAAGGCCTGCCAAGTGAATTAATTGGCATTTCCACATATCACGTGGTTTCAATGATGGACACACGGAAATCAGCATTTTTATTCCTCTATTTGTATCATTACTCTATGCTTTTGACTCGATGGTTATTCTACAACATGCACATTTCTACAATCCATTTTGGAAATTATTTTCATGCTGTGATAACATGAGGAGATTTCATTTTTCAAGTTGCACAGGGGAAGATTTTATTTTACATATATCTGCAATTGAAGATTTTAATATTGAAGGTTTTTATTGTTGAAGATACCCATTGAAGATTTTTTAACATTAGAATTTTTCTGGAATATTTCAACCAGAATATCTGACTTTATTGAAAACATCATATTATTTGATTCACATATTCACTAATAATTAAGACATATTTACCATTTTATAAATAATAGATGATTTATATTGACTTACATGAAGTATTATGTCACCTTATAGACTAAACCTTTTCTTTTAATCAGCTACCCATTTTTATACTTAGATTGTTGTGCTTAGTTTTCTTTTAAAATCTTCATTTGTAGAGATATGTAAAATAAAATTTTATTTTACATATCTCTACAAATGAAGATTTTAAAAGAAAACTAAGCACAACAATCTAAGTATTATTTTACATATATCTACAAATGAAGATTTTAATATTGAATATTTGTATTGTTGAAGATACCCATTGAAGATTTTGTAATAGTAGAATTATTATGGAATATTTCAACCTGAATTTCTTACGTTATTGAAAACATCATATTATTTGATTCACATATTCGCTAATAAATAATACAAATCTACCATTTTATAAATAATAGATGAATTCTCTTAAGACTTACATGAAGTATTATGTCACCTTATAGACAAAACCTTTTCTTTTAATCAGCTACCCAGTTTTATACCTAGATTGTTGTGCTTAGTTTTTTCTTTTGTATCCCACGGTCGAGTTTTCTTTTGACTGTGAACAGGAGTTCATGTCTGTCCTGATTGGATGTTTTTTTTTGTGTGTGAAGCCTCCCCCACTCTTCCACTAATTCAGATTTTTTTTTCTTTCACGATTTTTATATTATATTATTATATGAATAAGGTTTAGTCCTTAGAATTTGGGTACCTAGTTTTAAATGATATTTCGAATTGAATTGAAAATTATTGAATTTATATCATTTTTGATTCAATCTATTTATATTATCTATTCATCTACTTTTCTGTACAAAGATCATACAATAAGTTCCAAGATAACCTCTTCAGTGGCGCGATTTTTATCATGACATTATTTGGCGCGCTTAAGTTGGTTAATAAAAAGTATTATATTTTCTATACCTAATGCATAACTACTAGTTGTATTAATCTATAAGGCATTAAAAAATAAGTTATACTACACAAATCAACGTATAACAAATAAGTGTATATCTATAGTTCCAATTGGCGACATTTTTAATTCATTTGGCGACATTTACTCATCAGCCAATCAAAATGAATCGTTTATCCCAGTAATGTCTAAACATATTTTTGGTCGCAAAGGTGATTTTTAACACTAATGTTAAGAAGGGAAGATTGAGATGTAAATTTCCCCCATAGGAGTAATGTTAAAGAAAATGGAAAAAGTTCTATAACTTTTGAATGGTTGCAGATATCCACATGAAACAAAGTGCAGATTTTAAACTAAGAAAAGTTTGTTCAAATGGTACAAGTTTCATAAAACTCCGTGCAGTAGTTTTTGAGTTAAATCCGGACAAACAGACAGACAGACAGACAAAAAAATTTTAAATGTGATTTTCGGAATCAGTGTATTCTAATTCGTGGAGGAAACTCAAAATGAGGGGTTTTGTTCGATTCCACAGACATACACTCCATTCTTATATATAAGTATTGATTACTGAACCAACTTAATAATGTGACTATCATACATAATTTGCCAATTGGATGTTTGAGAGAATTTGTGTTGATGTAGTTACTTACACACTTTTTCTTTATCATTTTTGTGACAGTGTGCTGTCACACGTTGCGATTTTTATATGGGGATCTGACCTATTTTGTACTTTGTGCAATTTGGTCAGATGGCTAGACTGAATGTCGCTGGTTTTATGACGGTGTAACAATGTGAGGAGAGTTGCGTCACTGAGCCATTTCACAACCATGTCAGGATTGGCCAGGAGGGGTGACCAAGAAGGGCGGAGCGAATCTCAAGTGGTGGGTTTAGTAATTTATGCAGAATTGCAGCCCCCCACCCCAAGAGACCACCGTGGGAAATAAAAGATGTTCCAGCTCCCACTTACGACTTTGCCTTTGCCCAAAAAAGACGAGCAATTTTTTACTCTAACAAGTCCCGTCCTCATGCGCCGAGAAGGAAAAGTCCTGATTGCCATGACACCAGACGGCAGCGCTCCCACTTCATGCTAACGCCACTGAGCTTCGGAACCAGACGAGACCCTGGAGAACGACAAGTCCCTGATGCCATGACACCAGACGGCAGAATCCACATTTATGGTAACGCCCCTGGGAGCCGGTCATCTACACACCAAACAACCAGCTAAATCGCCTCAGACGGAACTCTCCCCACCGGTACACGTGAGTCAGTAGCACATTATTGCACATAACCCCCCAACCATAAGTTTCTTCTATTTAATTATTTAATGTGTCAATAAAGCACCGTTTTAAAAGTAAATTATTTGTATGTATGTATTTTTTCCAAAACAACATCGTTCATAATGAAACAAAAATATCACAACGCAGTCCAAAAAAATGTACTAACCACAATCCCTACGACAATTTTACAACTGTTTACTATAAATTAAATGTCTAGTGTATCGTGAATTATCATGGAGATGCAGCAGAATGCAAATTTTCTTTAATGTTGAAAACGTATTTTTTAAACAAATAAATTACTTGAAGATCTTATTTGTAACATAGGACATTGTGTTTGTCGTGAAAATAAATTTAAGGAACTATGATCATTTTATAACAAAACTTTTAAATTCAACATAACATATATTATTAACTACTGTATAAAATGTCAATATTCCATAAATACAGATAAGATAAAATATTTTTTTTTAATAACGAGAATTGTGAGATTGTTTAACAACTTATATAACTTACATATGTCTGTAAAATTTAATTTTAATGCACTATTAAACATAATTTCAAAAGTAGTAAATATCAATTGCAGGATGATACAGAAGTACATATAAGAAATACAGATAATATAAAATACATTGTTTAAATTATTATAATCGCAATTGCAGGATCACCTGACTTTTATCAAACTGTTATTAGCGAGTGATCTTAAATAGTTTAATATATATCCTTAACTAAACACCCTTGCATTCACTGCTAAATATCTATAACCTATTCCCTGAAATCTATCCGCCTATATATATAAGGATCCACAACCTTAACGACGCCACTCAAGATACTCCAAAGTTGTAGAAACATTTATTCCAGAGCCCCGTTAACCGTAACCATCCGTGCCTGAAATACCAAATCCAAACCCATCCCTCAAATCATCAAGATCCCCCTTCTACTACAGCAACCACAATCTCCGATTAAATTTCCGTTTCAAACCCTTCACGCCTGAAGGCATCGGAGTCGTAAAGTGGGGTAAGTGCACCCAAAGTGGGAAAACGCACCTTAAATGTTTCCAGCTATTAGTCTCCCTTTAGAAAGGGAATTAGCGAGATTGGCCGAGGCACCTCGGCACCCGTTGCTTTTATTCCGGGACTTGGGGTAATGAGTGAGCTCGGGCAACAATGAGCCTTGCTTTGTTTGGCGATGGTAATTTGGCGGCGTCGGGTTTGATTGGTTGCTTTTAACGTATGTGGGATATAAACATTTTATAAATTCTTGAAGGGCTCAATTTGCGGAGAGTGTCCTTTTGAGTAGGGTTATAATTGTTTGAGAATTGAGATTGTCTTCGTGACGGGTTTTGGTAAGTTATTGTTTAAAGGTAAGTTATTTAGAGTGTGGCAGTAAATAGAAAATTTGACAGTCAATTATGTGTTCAAAGGGGAATGCGTCAAAATGTGGCCAATTTATGGTTTGTGCGTTAGAATGATGTGTCTAATATTAGGTAAAAATTTAATTCAATATATTTATAAAGTTCATTATATAATTAAAAAATAATGTTTGTCAAACCTTAAATTATATCCCTTGATTTTCCTTCTTAACTTTCCTAAAAATATTGTATAAAAATAATAATGAAATTTGGGCGTGACGGATTTTAATTAAATACGTTAAGTAGCAAACTTTTTAATGCTAACTTCACAGGCATAAAAATGTACACTATTAGATATTTACCAACTTTAACTGTTTTCGAATTTTTATTTTCCGTTGTAAAAATTAGATATTACAATCCCTAAAAAATATTTATGATACCAATCAGCGCTTTTATTACCACCTAATATAATTATAGTAGTTGAACAAAAATATAAATATTTGAGAATTGGTAGAGGAAGATTGCCTTAGTGACAGGTTTTGGTCAGTTATTGTTTAAAGGTAAGTTGTTTAGAGTGTGGCAGTAAATGGAAAATTTGACAGTCAATTATGTGTTCAAAGGGGAATGCGTCAAAATGAAGCCAATTTATGGTTCGCGCGTTAGAATGATGTGTCTAATATTAGGTAAAAATATAATTCAATATACATATTTATAAATTTTATTATGTAATTAAAAAATAATATTCGTCAAACCTTAATCCTCATCATTGATTTTCCTTCTTAACTTTCCTAATAATGAAATTTGGGCGCGACGGTATCGAATTAAATGCATTAAGTAGCAAACTTTTTAATGCCAGCTTCAAGGGCATTAAAATGTACACTATTAGATATTTACTAACTTTAACTGTTTTCGATATTTTATTTTCCGATGTAAAAATTAAGTATTACAATCCTTGAAATATATTTATGATACCAATTAGCGATTTTATTAACTAATTTATTTCAACCATCTTATATAACTGTAGTAGTTGAAGGAAGTTATAGATGTTTGATAATTGGAATCAGAATATTGTCTTAGTTCTGGTTAGACAGGTTTTGGTCAGTTATTGTTTAAGGTAAGTTGTTTAGAGTGTGTCAGTAAATGGAAAATTTGACAGTCAATTATGTGTTCAAAGGGAATGTGTCAAAATGTGGCCAATTTATGGTTTGTGCGTTAGAATGTTGAGTCTAATATTAGGTAAAAATATAATTCAATATATTTATAAATTTTATTATGTAATTAAAAAATAATATTCGTCAAACCTTAAGGAACGTACCTTGATTTTCCTTCTTAATTTTCTTAAAAATATAGTATACTATAAAGATGAATTTTGGGCGTGACGGTTTTTAATTAAATGTGTTATGTAGCAAACTTTCTAATGCCAACTTTACAGGCATAAAAATGTAAACAATTAGATATGTACTAACTTTAACTGTTTTCAATTTTTTTATTTTCCGTTGTAAAAATTAGATATTACAATTCCTGAAAAATATTTATGATACTAATCAGCGCTTTTATTACCGCATAATATAATTATAGTAGTTGAACTAAAATATAAGTATTTGAGAATTGGAAGAGGAAGATTGTATTAGTGAAATGTTTTGGACAGTTATTGTTTATAGGTAAGTTGTTTAGAGTGTGGCAGTAAATGGAAAATTTAACAGTCAATTATGTGTTCAAAGGGGAATGCGTCAAAATGTGGCCAATTTATGGTTCGCGCGTTAGAATGATGTGTCTAATATTAGGTAAAAATATAATTCAATATATTTATAAATTTTATTATGTAATTAAAAAATAATATTCATCAAACCTTAATCCTCATCATTGATTTTCCTTCTTAACTTTCCTAATAATGAAATTTGGGCGCGACGTTATCGAATTAAATGCATTAAGTAGCAAACTTTTTAATGCCAACTTCAAGGGCATTAAAATGTACACTATTAGATATTTACTAACTTAAACTGTTTTCGATATTTTATTTTCCGTTGTAAAAATTAGGTATTACAATCCTTTAAAAATATTCATGATACCAATTAGCGATTTTATTAACTAATTTACTTCAACCATCTAATATAACTGCAGTAGTTGAAGGGAGTTATAATTGTTTGATAATTGGAATCAGAATATTGCCTTAGTTCTGGTTAGACAGGTTTTGGTCAGTTATTGTTTAATGTAAGTTGTATAGAGTGTGGCAGTAAATGGAAAATTTGACAGTCAATTATGTGTTCGAAGGGAATGTGTCAAAATGTGGCCAATTTATGGTTTATGCGTTAGAATGATGTTTATAATACTAGGTTTGTTTATATAATATTAGGTTAGTTTATTTATATAATATTTATATAATATTAGGTTAGTTTATTTATATAATATTTATATAATATTAGGTGATGTTTATTATATAAAAATATAATTCAATATATTTATAAATTGTATTATGTAATTAAAAAATAATATCCATATATCCTTAAGGAACATACCTTGATTATGAATTTTGACGGTTTTTAATTAAATGTATTATATTCCAAACTTTCTAATATCAACTTCACAGGCATAAAAATGTGCACTATTAGATATTTATTAACTTTATCTGTTTACTATATTTTATTTTCCATTGTAAAAATTAAGTATTACAATCCCTGAAAAATATTTATGATACCAATCAGCGCTTTTATTTACTAATTTACTTCGAACGCCTAATATATGTGTAGTAGTTGAATATATGTGTAGTAGTTGAACTAAAATATAATAATTTGATAATTGGGATGGGAAGATTGTGGGAAATTTCAAATTATATAACCATTAAAAAGAAAGCATATAATATTAAGGCATAAACGTTTCGTAGGATTTCTTAGTAATAAGGTTTTTAGAACACCAAATTTCTTACTGCAAAAAAGCGTAAAATTTAAAATTATATACCATTTGTAAAGAAATCATATTATATTTAGACATAAACGTTTCGTAAGATTATTTAGCATATAATCCTATAATATGGTTTTTAGAACACATAATACATTTTCTTACTGCAAAAAGGGTAAAATTTTAAATTTTATACCAATTGTTAGGAAAGCATAAAATATTTAGGCATAAAAGGTTCGTAGGATTATTTAACTTATAATCCTACAATACGGTTTTTATAACATACAATTTCTTTCTGTAAAAAGCGTAAAAATGAACATTTTATACTAATTGTAAAGAAAGCATATACTATTTAGGCATAACCGTTTCGTAAAATTACTTAGCATATAATCCTACAATACGGTTTTTAGAACATATAATTTATTTATGCAAAAAGCGTAAAATAAAAAATTATATACCCATTGGCATATAATATTTAGGCATAAACGTTTCGTAAGATTATTTAGCATATAATCCTATAATACGGGTTTTAGAACATATAATTTTTTTTACAAAAAGCGTAAAATTTAAAATGTTATACCCAGTGTAAAAAAAGCATATAATATGTAGGCATAAACGTTTCGTGGTATTATTTATCATATAATTCTACAATACGGTTTTCTGAACACATAATTTCATATTACAGAAAGCGCAAAAGTTCAAATAAAAACTTTTCTGAAAGATATATCTCTCTTTATAAATCCGCATTTGTTCTAGGGGACAGATTAATCGATATCAATCTGATTTGGAGAGCAGGTTGCAGATGAATCAAGTCAAACGATAACAAGCTCACTCTTTTTTATAGGTTTCCTTTTATCGATCCTCCTCTCTTTTTTATTTGCTCTTCTGCTTTTCTTTTGTCTCATCTCCACTTTACTCCAATGGATTATCTTCGATTGATCTCGTTATCAGAACGGAGTAGTCGTCTGCGGACTCCAGGTCCTGCTCGTACACCCTTCTTTTCGTTTGTTCTTCATCCGTATAGATATATCCTCTCCTTGTCCCTGTTTGAAATGGGAAGTAAAAGATGTCGAACAACTTTCCGCTGAATGAAATCCGATTATTTAACGGAGAATACCGGATGTGAAATTGCAGCTTGTACGAGGGTTTGTTGGAATCAGAGTTTCTAATGATGATTGGATCAAAGAGTATTTCAATTACGTAAAGTTTAATGATTGAACAAGAATTCACTATCTCTCTCTGTATCTTGCAATTACCTACAGATATGGCAATTGCCTAATGTTGATATATATCTATATCTATAACTATATCTATCTATATATATATATATATATATATATATATATATATATATATATATATATATATATATATATATATATATATATATATATATATATATATATATATATATATATATATATATATATATATATATATATATATATATATATATATATATATATATATATATATATATATATATATATATATATATATATATATATATATATATATATATATATATATATATATATATATATATATATATATATATATATATATATATATATATATATATATATATATATTCTATCTAAGTTAACCAAATTACGTTTTGAAAATATGAGATGTATTTACGCTGTGTTACAGAAATGAAACTATCAGATAATTTTAAATAAATATGTACTAGGCTTCCTGGAAATAAAAGTAAATTATCGCAATTTTGTAATGTTGACATATGATATACATCTATGCCAATTCAATAATTTTTATCTAATCTTTTCAATAATAAAATGATAGTTTCCAGACACATGTGCTTTTAAGGCCTACTTTAGAATCATATAAAAGCTTTAAAAAACGAACTAATTATATATTTTAATTTTATTTGGTTTATTAAAAAATAATTGTTTTAATAAAACTTTCTTATTTTAACCGTAAAATATTTTTAATAAAAATGGCAAAAACATCTATTTTTCCTTAGTATAGATTGCTATATTTATTTATATTGAAAATGATATGTATTAAAAATAATTTTACTTCAAACTCTTTTTAACAAATTTACTGGTAATTAAATACAAATATAACACTAAATTAATGAATTATTTAAATCCACATTGTCGTAAAGTTGGGGTTAGTACATTTTGATTTGCGTTGTGTTATTTTTTGTTTAGTTTCATTATGGATAATGTTGGTTTGGAAGAAATACATAACATACAAATAACTTTTAAGCGGTGCTTTATTAACAAATTAAGTTCATTAAGGCAGAAGAAACTTATGGGTGGGGGGGTTATGTGTAACGTTATGCTAAACTGACTCTTACGTGAACTGTGGAGGAGAGCTAACGTCTGCGGTGATTCATTGGTCTCCAGTGGCTCGTAGAGGTCCGGCTTTCAGGGCGTTGTCATTCGTTGTTCATGGAATCAAGGATCTTCCGTCTTGGGTCATGGCATCGGGACTTTTCCGGCTTTGCATGACATCGGGACTTTTCCGTTGTAGGTCATGAAGTGGGGACTCTGCCGTCTTGGGTCATGGCATCGGGACTTTTCCGGCTTTGCGCATGAGGACGGGAGTCGTTGGAGTAAAATTCACTCGTATTTCTTGGTCAAAGGCAAAGTCGTAAGTGGGGTGGAAAATCTTGAATTTCCCGCGGTGGTCTTTTGGGCTGGGGGTTGAAATTCTGCATGAATTACCAAATCCACCAATTGAGATTAGCTCCGCCCTTTTGGATACCCCCTCCTAACCAATTATGGTGTGGTCGTAAAATACCTCAGTGACGTAACTCTCCCCACATTGTAACACGGTAATAAAACCGACGATAGTCAGTCGAACCAACTGACCAAATTGCACAAAGTATAGTATAGATCAGATCCCTATATAAAAATTGCAACGTGTGACAGCACACTGTCACACACATAGTTAATACTATTATTGAAATTGAATTGTTTTATAAATACTAAAAACTATATAAATTCCAATCTTAATTGTGTATTTAAAATTAGCTTTATATTTATACATCTGATAACATTTACATATACGTTTAATAACAAAGACCATGAAAATATAAAATAATTTTTTTAATAAAATATTTAGCATGCAAACTTTATATATCTTAATAACAAAAATTATTATTTAATATTAAAATTTATTAATGTCTTTTTTTTTCATTAAGACATTGCGAACTTACAATAGGAAAATTAAGCACTATCCTTATTTCCACTGCTTGTATCATGAGTAAATAAGAAAAAAACGAAATTAAGAGAAGACATAAAACAAAAGTTTAAAAAAAGCCAATAAAATCTATTCCTACTTAGTATCTCAGCAGTATTTCAAAGTACTCGTTTCTGCATTGTTCTAAGGAAGATTTAAAAGAATCTGATTATTTAATATTAATAATTATAAATATCTTAATTATTTTTTTCCATTAAGACATTACGATTTTACAATAGGAAAATAAAGCACTTTCCTTATTTCCACTGCTTGTATCATGAGTAAATAAGAAAAAACGAAATTAAGAGAAGACATAAAACAAAAGTTTAAAAAAAAGCCAATAAAATCTATTCCTACTTAGTATCTCAGCAGTATTTCAAAGTACTCGTTTCTGCATTGTTCTAAGAAAGATTTAAAAGAATCTGATTAGATTAAGTAACGAAGTTGTTTCCTTACAAACTAATGATAAAAAATTACTACATTCTTCTTCTTCTTAAGATGGTATTTTAAATTAATCAATTAGTCTAACGATAGAAGATACATGTTACGTCTTTAATTTGCATTCTTACTCACTATTCTTTTATTGTTTTTGTTCCCATCTCAGTGCATTAAAAAGAATGCAATCCAGTCTTTAAATAATTCTAAATGACCTTCTATTTCTTAACGACATTTTAATTTAAATTTAATGAACTGCGATGGTATCTGATGATGTTTACTACAAGTTATTAATTTAAAAACTATTTTCCTCTGAAAAATTAGTCATCTGAAAGTTTTCCTCTTAATGTCTTTGAAAGAGCTTAAAATTGTTCGGATGTATTAAAATACAAGATTTATAATATAACTGCTTGCTGTTGTTTATTATTCCGGTTCAGTTCATAATGAATATTTCAAGTTCGTAAAATCGTTGAATTACAAACTAGAACTAAATAAATGTTAATTACAAAGCTTTGAGATATATGCAAAATATTATAAGTATTTTAAACTTGTCATATATTTTTTAAAATTAATTTGAAGCCATAACAAAAACGTTCATTGTAAATTGCTTTTGGTTAAGAGTCATTTTATTTCGTATGTTAATCCTATACTGCAGCCGCTTGCCCATAACGCATTCCGAGGTATATTGAATTGTAAATAATCACAGCAAATCATTTGAAATAAACATAAATAAGAACTAATCGAAAGCCGCCTGTAATGTCAAAATCATGAATCAGAATACTTTATTTGCAATTAAACATAAATGCATTGTGACTTTTTTAGATTTTCTAGTACATTTCAGTATAAATATTGAGTACATATAATTTACAGATTACCTATAATTTACAGATTGCATAATAATTAACAGCAGTCGTTTTTCACTTTTCAAAAACAACATATATGGTCAATTTTAATGCACACACACACAACGAAATAAAATGAATCGTTAGGAAAAATGTTCAATTACAGAATGTCTACTAAGAGACTTTAGTAAAAATTATATTAGAGAAAATATATTTCACAACTTTCATTAACAATTACTTGGCCACAGTGCATTAAATGTATTTACAAGTGTCATTTTTATATAAATTAAAGTGTTATTTTCGAATAGAATATTTCAGTCAAAACTAGGCGAGCATTTTTAACATTAAATCAGAATCATACATTTATGGTCCATTAGTTATTCACCTTACAATATTGCTGTTTGAATTAGGTACAAGGCACTTTATAGTGGATATTAGTGCCTAAGTATATAAGGTGCAATTGTTTGTATTGTTTGAATTAGCTTATCTTTAAAAAACTGGTACATAAATTAATTGAACAAATTTAAATACATTTTTTATAATTAATACTTCATTAGTAACACTAGTCAAAATAGCAAGTACTTGAACTGAAATAACATTCGCAGCGAGAAGAAAAGCAGTATTAACTTTATTGATTTAAGTAGATATTTAAATTTAAAATTTGGGTCTGATTTTTACATTAATCCTCTTAAAAACAAAAAAAGTTATGTGTGATATAATATATATATATATATATATATATATATATATATATATATATATATATATATATATATATATATATATATATATCGATAAAACGATTCAAACCAGTGAAAATAAATGGGTATTCTTTACAAAGTTATGGCTTCTAAAGTACAAAATAAATCCATATTACTGACATATTTATGGGCAAATTTATTTCAGTCTGCGCAGTTTCCAACACATTTAGTAATTTAGAAGTGTCAAAACTTTCATAACAGCAAACAAATCCTAAATCAGTTTTTTTACTAAAAGTCGCACTCAGCAATAAACTGAACCCACCAATATCCATATATATGAAAATATATAAAATATTTTTTGGAGGACTTAAACTGTAGTTTTATTTTAATAAGTATGGATATGAAAAAAAATCAACAGTAAAATGTTATTAATATTAACGTATGTTCCAACCTAACGGACTTTAATCATAATTGAAAACTTATTATTCAGAGAAAAAATTATACATAATTGTATTGTGTGCATCTAATTTTTTTCATTAATGATATTCTCAATATAAAAAAATATTCGTATAGTAAAAATTAGTTGCAAACCAGAAATAAAAGCAGCAACAAAGTAAAATGAAAAACTAACGTAGTTGTTTTTAAACTATGTAAGTCCACAATGTCAGCTGCTTAAAGGGAGCTTAAAAGTTTATGTGGTTTTTGAATGCGCATTCAAGTTGTGGGTTTGGTTTACTTTTAATTGTTAATTTTGAAATATTCAAACACACTAAAAAAATTGACAAAATTAACTGAATGCCAAACTAATTTTTGACAAACAATAGTTATGTATCGCTTGACTAAATAAATACAGTTTAACTCAGCGTTTTTATAAATTATATTTATTTATATCATAACAAAAAAAAATCTATATTTTAAATCTAAATAGAATAAAATACAATAAAATAACAATTAAATGTTCTATTGTTCTATTTCAATCTTTTTCTAAAAATATATTAACATTTAATCAAGTAACATCCTACATTCATCACATGTCTTTTATTATAAATTAATTAAATTGATTTTTATATGCAACAATAACGTTATGTGTAGGTTTTTACTTATTGAGCATTCATCAAAACACTATTGTTTTTATCTTTAAATATATAATTTCTCAGGAAATCATTTATTATTTAGTTTCTTTTCATGCGCATTATCACATCAATAACATTGCCAAACAATATCCTTACATGGAGTAGAAATTTAAATCTCAATACGAAATTAGAACGTTGGACAATTCCAAAAAGTGTTATTCCTATTCAAATATATTTTGCATCACGCATATTTTTGCATTCATCGAAAACTTTACTATTCAATGGATATAAATAAGTATTTTTTTTCTTATTAGCTAAGTTAAAGAATAGAAACATACGTTTATTAAATTCCTCTAAAGGAATTATATAGCTTAGAACGGATTCCGCAATTTCAAAATAACCATTTAATGAAATATTTAATTATATTATGTTATTAGCAAATGTTCCTAATTATATATATTCATTGTATTTTTTACACTTACTCCGTTATTTTGCTAGGCAATTTTGTCGACAAGCTTAATTTACATTCCACAATCCCGTTGTTTTAGAAGCCTCTTGACTAAAGCTTATTTTTAATTAGAGTCAAGTGTCCTTGTAAGCCAAAATTTAGGATATTGATATTTAAATGCTTGTAAAAGAAATTAACAAGCACTCACTAATTAATATTCTGTGTCAAGAAATCTAGAAAAAAAATATTGAGATGTATTTAATCGAAGTTAATTAAGCAAGGTTCGCGATTTTCCCATGCTTCTGGTAATCCTTGTAAGTAGTTTTTGGCTTAGATAAGTATCACTTCATATTTATTATATTTTTATTTAAAGTCATCAAATAAAAGAGATATAAATGCCAAATTAAAATAATATTGTGATATAAAAAATGCGTGATGTGAATAAAACTAATATATATTTTCAATATGTTGTAATTAAAATATTTTTGACAATTTAAATACGTTTAATTACATTTTACCATGCAAAATATAATTATTAATAAAAATATTATAAACTGAAGATTACTATATTTAATTAAAGTTATTTTAACTTTGAAATATTGTTATAGGAAACAATTGATTATCTTGTTTTTGCCCAATGTTGGGACGTGCAATAACTGAAATTAAACATTGAAAATGCATATGAATATAAATTAAAAATATGGAAGCAAATAACACTAAAGATTTAATCAATTAAAAAAATATCTTAATTTAAAAGTACTGAGAATGTTTATGAACACTCGTTCTGTCTTTAGAAATGATTTCTGTATAATAAACTACAAATACAGAGATGAATAATAAATTTGCTTAATAAGCATTTTTTTTAGAAAATTTATAACAAATATTTGAGAAAACCGAATTAGTAATAATTTATAATTTTTAACACATTTCAGGTTCTAAATATGTTCCCCAAAATTAGCGTTATGCCAAATTGACTAAAAATTTGCATTTTGATTTATGGGCTTACATTACTACAAAATTTTTACTTGTGTGCAGAAATAACATATTTACCTAAATAGTTTATTTTAATATACATTGTTTAATATATAGTTATGGTTAATTCTCTAAATGGTTTAGACTTCCATGATCGTCTGCTGGTGTTCAATTCCAACCAATGCAGATGATTCATAACATAAAGTAGTTTTAATTCATAAAACATGAATTATTTTTTTTAAATCTCAAATAGCTTTTAAGACATTATATAAGGTAATGTGGGGAAAAAAAATTATGGAGTAAAATTGATTTTTAAAATTAAATATTGAATTACAAAATGTTAAATTTATGTTTTGATCTCATAATATTTTTGTTAATTTACTACGTTAATGAAATACAACTTAGCAAAGAAATACATTTCTGAGTGTTTTAATTCAAGTCCAAATGTCTATTTGTTTGAGTATACCAAAAAAAATTTGGGATGATTTCATGCATGTAAACTGAAGTATATAAACTAAACATTTGGAATTATTTAACAATGCTCCTGGAATTCGTATTGAATATAATCCTTTAAGCCATTCCAATGACAAAAATCTGATTTATTTAGTTTTTTTAATGTTTTGAAAAGTGGGCAAAATGGGTGTTTTATACATCAATGTTAAATAATAGAATAATAAACAATATTCCGTAAAAGTGCAATCATTCTACAAAAATATGAATTTTCGGAAGTTATAAATGACAAGAACTAACCGCAATATATTTCTCTTCATTTATATGTAAATATAATGAAGGAACATGTTTTTTTTTACAAATAAACTGTCAGCAAAATAAAAGAAAATCGACATAAAAATGGCCACATTTCGTTGTTTTTTTTCAAAGTGAAATATAATGTTTTAAATAAAATAAAAATCATCTGTGGAGCAAATTAGAAATAAAGCGAATAAATCATAGTTTTCTGAATCAATAGAAAACAAGAATAATATTACCAGATGTTCCATTTCGAAGGTAATAAATAATACACTATATAATTGATTTTTTTTAAAATGACTATTTTCGGATTACTACTTGCTTTAGAAAGAAACACAATCTATTAATAATCAAATTTAATAATTTTTTAAAATTTTAAGATTTTTAATTATTAAATGTTATTCAAGTTACTAATTTGATCTTTTTATACTAAAAATTCCAATACCCATTTTAACCCATCTATGAATCGTAGCAGGTTACCTTAGAAACCTAATTAGTAAAATATTTATAAACTCAGAATTAAAAAAAAAATATGCGATTATGCTCCCAATAATAAAGAAAACGGTTTTATAAAACAATTGAAATTTTAAAAAATACTCCCCCCCCCCCCCCCCCATACCCTACAAACTTAAATAATTTTTTTTTTAAAAAATCAATATATTAGAATTATAAACATAACTACATTGCAGTAAATATTATTTTACAGTTTCAATGATTCCCCCAACGGAAAGAGGGGGGCAGCTATAACAATCTCGAAAACATCAAGTGTGAAAACGCGAAGTTACAATTATATTTAAATTGCTACCCCGATAAAATAACGTTGGAAGTTAAACACACATCCAGGCCGCGACATCTTTGATAACGTTTTCCGTAATTAGGGGAACTGTAACTGATATTGTGAAACTTGCGAACTGGTTTTAAAGCGAACGCCTGATGAACTCTCGAATGTAAATGAACTGATTTTACAAAGCCAATAAAAGTTCAAGACGCTCTTCCGTGACTGTTATTTGGGCAATAAAAGGTTCTTTAGAAGTTTTCTGCGATTCATTAAATTTAATTGCGAAAAGATACTTATGTGTTTCTTAATTAGATGTCATTATGTCAGTATGTGTTA
The DNA here is from genome assembly GCA_963932185.1 of Troglohyphantes excavatus. Taxonomy (NCBI): domain Eukaryota; kingdom Metazoa; phylum Arthropoda; class Arachnida; order Araneae; family Linyphiidae; genus Troglohyphantes; species Troglohyphantes excavatus. The sequence continues at coordinate 56,148,472 of OZ010674.1, read as the reverse complement.
CCCGTCTAAAACAAATGTGCAATCGAAATACTTTCAAATTTTTGAATATTGTACTTGACTAAAATATGTAGGGCATTCCTTGACGTATAAAATTAATAATAATTAGTATTTAAATAAAATAATAATAATTAACAATGATACGAATTCCACCCCCCAAATTTTTTTTGGCAGAAAACAATAATATACATATTTAAGGGAGACCCTATCCCCAAATTCCGAAATTTTTAAAGTTTTTTTTCTTCATAAAGGTAGGGTTTTTACATACTTAAGAAGGTGTGTACAAAATTTCAAAACAATAAAAGTAAAAGAACATATATACTTTTAGATGTTTATATACCATTTATCATCTTTCTGCACACTGTTCGTCTGCAATAATCGTTATTTACTCAAAATATTTTATTTATTTTTTACATTTTGGTTACTTTTAAAATGCTAAGGCTTTGTAACTAATTAACTTAAAACTTAACTATTTTAAAGCTTAACTTAGTTTTTGAAGTTCTAATATTTGTTTTATAAACTTATAAATAGCTTTTTCTAAATTAAGTTATAAATTATTTTTTTAAGAATTATTAAACATAAAATTTTTAATTTTATTTTAGGTTTTGAAATTAAAATAAGTTTTTGAAAACTATTAAAATCCAAATCTGCAAAAGTATATTCATACGTCTATATGACATATCTTGACATTATTTAATCAATTAAAAAAATTTAAAAACATTAAAAATTGAAGGAGAGTAGTGTTTTTTAAAAAAAATATATTTAAGCTTTAAAAAACGCAAAAAATAACAAAAATGATTTTTTTAAATAGATTTTTGTTTTTGATTATTGTTTAGAAACATGTGTTTTGCACATGTTTACATACCACTTATTATCTGCCTACCTACTTTCTGCCTGCAACATTCGTCAGTTATTCAAAGTATTTTTTTTGGTAATGATTAAAATGCAAAGGTTTTGTAAAACGTTTTTCTTAAAACTAAACTGATAATAGTTTTTTGAAGCTTTAATATGCGTTTTATAAACTGACGAATAGCTTTTTAAAGTTAAGTTATAGTTTTTTTTATATGATTTTATGAACATAAAAAATGCAATATTTTTTAGTGTAAGAACTTGAAACGAGCTTTTTAAAAAAAAATCAAGCACAAATATGCAAAATTCTTTTCATACGTTTGTAGTGATAGTACTTTGATGTTATTTAATCAATTACTTTTTTTAATATTAAATATTGAAAGAGGAGCAGTGTATTGTAAAATAGCCTAATTAGGCTTATAAACCGCAGAAAAAAAGTATTATTTTCTTTGATTATTGTTGAAAAAAAGATTTTCTAATTATGCAAAAAAATAGTATTTCTGAATTAATTATTAAAAAAAACAGACTATGGGACTCCGGTGTCCTTTAAAAAATTATAACATTGCTTTAGATACTTCGTTTCAAAAATTTTGGGAGTAATGATCTTAAAAAAAATGCAGATTTTATATTCTAGATTGAAATCAAAAGCGTTTATTAGTTTGACATCAAAGAAAAGCAAATAATTTTTTCGTAAATTCTAATTCAAAATAGTAATTTATGCAAATATAATAATTTTAAATTAGATTTATATATATATATATATATATATATATATATATATATATATATATATATATATATATATATATATATATATATATATATATATATATATATATATATATATATATATATATATATATATATATATATATATATATATATATATATATATGTATATATATATATATATATATATATATATATATATATATATATATATATATATATATATATATATATATATATATATATATATATATATATATATATATATATATATATGTATATATATATATATATATATATATATATATATATATATATATATATATATATATATATATATATATATATATATATATATATATATATATATATATATATATATATATATATATATATATATATATATATATATATATATATATATATATATATATATATATATATATATATATATATATATATATATATATATATATATATATATATATATATATATATATATATATATATATATAGTTGCTTGACTAATTAAAAATGTTTTTGTTTTACAATTTTGACAACTATAATAATTACGACAATATGTTTTCAAAGAATCATTTTTATAAATGTTATGAATGAATCATACACTTTTAAAAATTTATAATGAAAGTAGTTGGGCTTTTAGTTTAGATTTGTATATAAAGGGATGTATTTCAGCAGTTCAGTTTTTATATGCGGAATGTCTGTATTGACAAATATATACCTGGCAATAAATATTAATGGTGATATTTTTTTTTCCTAAAATTTACGACTTTTGCGGTGATTGCCTGTTTTTTATCTCTCCTAACTCCTTCTGTTCCTATGGTCATAAAACACGTCATTTCGTAAGATATACTGCCCATCAGTTCGTTCGTACACCCCAGGGAAAAAAAGTCACTTGATTTCTTGATAGAAAAATAGTAATAGACAAGATTTGATGCTTCATGAAAGTGCGGTGTATAGATTTTAGTACTAGGTAACAGAAAATGGCAATGAAACGTGTTTTTAAACATCACTTTTTATTGTTTTAAAAGACAAATATTTTTTTTTGAAAACTATTCTTATTTGTTGAATGTTTCTTATCCGTTGTGTGTTTCTTATTCATAGTATGTATCTTATTCATTTTGTATGTATTAATTGTATGTTTCTTATTCATTTTGTATGTATTAATTGTATGTTTCTTATTCATTTTGTTTATTATTCGTTGTTTATTTTTTATTCATCGTGTTTCTTATTCATTATATGTTTCTTATAGATTATATGTTTGTTATTCATGATATGTTTGTTATTCATTGTTATGTATATTATTCGTTGTATGTTTTTTATTCATTGTGTTTCTTATTCATTATGTGTTTCTTATTCATTATATGTTTGTTATTCATTGTATGTGTTTTATTAATTGTATGTGTCATATTTATTGTTTGTTTTATATTCATTGTATACCTTAGTGGTCACTTCATATATCCGATATTCCGACTTGGGCTGGGACGATCATTTTAGTCTGACTGATAAAGTATCGGTGTAACGCACGCGATGTCCGTGGTTCGATTCCGAATGACTGTTAAGTGCAACGCACTACAAAGTGGAGCCTCCGGAAAACGAACGAAATTCGACATTAAATCAACGCAACCTTTAATCAAAATTGCAAAATCCCATCAAAAATGCAACACAAAATGCAACATTCGGTGAAAATGCAGAACACTTCACTCATATTCACATTTTTGTTATTTTCAAACTGTTACTTTGAGATAAATATAAAGAATATAGGACAAAACCTCAACGCAAAAAACAATTTTTGAGGATCTGAAGCTATAATATATTGCAATTAAATTTTTTTTGTCATCTACTATTGATTTTCTGCATTTTTTTCTTCTTTTTAATGTCAGTTGGTGGCATTTTCCCCGGAAAATCGGGACAAGTACAACCACGCCCCTTAATCCCCCATAGACAGCATACAAATAAAAATTATTTTATACTTTTTTATACCTTGTAAACAGTTTTTGTTTATATTTTTATCTCAAACTGTGCAGGGGATACAAAAGTTTTCGTAAGTACAATCGCGGTGATTGCGAAAATGTTTAAAATTTAGCATGTATTTTTTTAATAATGTTGCTTCAGTTTACTATATTAATGTGCTTGCATATGATTAGCACATGCTTGACACATGTTTTACATACTTTTTTATTCAGTTTATTAAATTTTTTACGGATGTGTTTTTTATTTCCACGTCTAGGAAGTACTTTACATGAAATTTAAATATTAAAAATTTCTTTAAAACTTTTTTTCGTCTCCCATTTAACTAAACATACTTCTAAATCAAATCTTAACATACTTATAACGTAGCTAAAAAACACAATTTATATGAGTCAAACGACTTATTGAAGATAGCATAAGGAGAAAGCAATTGTAAATGTATAATCACGCGGCCGGCCAATAGCTAGCTCAAGGATTACTGCATCAGCATCAACATGAATGAAATCCTTGTTTTATGACCAAATAAAAGTTGAATTTGTGTTGATATAGTCATGGTTTCACTTGCCCTCAACTACACTGGTTATACTTACCCCACGTTTAAAAATAAAGGGACAAGTGTAAACATTGCGCCGCCAATGCTAAACATTACTGAAATTATGCATTACTGAAAACTACACACTAAACTGAAAAAGAATACGAAGTTTTGGTAAAATTAGGTAGTAAGACAAAAATATAAAAAAGTGACACACTTTCGAAACTGAACTTTTATTAAGAGCTGAAATGTTAGCAATCTTTAGAGATAAAAAATAAAAAAAAAACACTATTAAAATACAAACTGCCAGATTTCTGGTGAACATCAAAAGATTAGGTTCAACACAGTGTACCCTAGTGTGATTTGCAATCAAATATCAACGTTTTTAAAAAAAAAGTCGTGACAACACTTACCCCGAGGATGCACTTACCCCCACTACACCCTACATTTATACTCTATTACAGTAAACACACATTTACAAGGCTTTAAATTTCACTTACCTGTTAGAGGGTGGTTATTCTAAACAATGTTCATGAACTTATCTTTAAAAAAAATGAAAAATTCAGTTTTAAATGGAATTATCTGGGTAGAAATTACAAAAGGAATTCTAAAACAAACTTCCGTGCACGAAATACCATTTCTCTTCCCAAACTAAACACAATAAAGATCATGCTTACAAAACGTTCCCAACATAAATCGCTAATTAATGTATTACGTCCCGAGTTTTCCATCTAAAAGGAAGCGCAAGATGAGTAGATAAGGATGCAATCTCTAAACACGTCCACAATAATTGCCTCAATTTATCCGAACCCTGAGAACCAGCAAAGAGGTTCAGATTTATCAAACACCAAATGGGAGGCAGATATTAAAAAACGCAAACGTATCGTTCTAAATGGTTTCTAAAGATTAATACTAAGGCGAAAAACCTCGTCTTGAAGCAGCAGCAATTTATTTTCGAAAGTAGAGAAGCACGCTGTTTGCAATAAATCATTGTTTAGCTTTTTTTACGAGCTCTTCCTCTCCAAGACTTATGTGAATTAACGCTTAGTGGTAATTATAAGGGAGTGAAATAGAGTAAAAGTAAAATGAAGGTGTTATAATGTATTTTCTATTAAAGTTTTAAATTGTATTTAATTTACTCAACATTTAGAAAAGATTAAAGTTAAACAACTTATAACGGATAACACATTTGCTAGTTGAGAACAGTAATTTGTTTTAAATTTAAATACAAATAAATATTAAAAAAATGTATATAAAGAACTCGCTTTTTTTTACGAGCTCACCCTCTCCAAGACTTACGTGAATTAACGCTTAGTGGTAATTATAAGGGAGTGAAATAGAGTAAAAGTAGAATGTAGGTGTTACAATGTATTTTCTATCAAGGTTTTAAATTGTATTTAATTTACTCAACATTTAGAAAAGATTAAAATTAAACAACTTATAACGGATAACACATTTGCTAGTTGAGAACAGTAATTTGTTTTAAATTTAAATATAAATAAATATTAAAAAAAAACATGAACTCGCTTTTTCACAAGTTCTTCCTCTCCAAGACGCATGTGAATTAACGCTAAGTGGTAATTATAAGGGAGTGAAAGAGCAAACTAGTATTATTTAGGTGTTATAAGGTATTTTATATCATGGTTTTAAATTGCATTTAACTCACTCAACAATTAGATAGTATTAATATTAAACAACTTATAACAGATAAATAATTAGCTAGTTCAGAATCAGTAATTTGTTTTATTTAAATACAAATAAGTATAAAAAAAGGTAAATCACGTTTTAAAATTGTAAATAATTTTAATATTTACACAACTAATTTTTTTATAGAAATGTTAATATGGAATGAAAGTGCATTAAAGCTGCACAATGTAATTTTGTCTCCGGATTAGGATTCATTAAAAAAACAAATTGATACTTCGTCATCTTTTTAAGCATAATCAAATGACGAAGAAAACACCCGAGATGGAAATCTGTTCATCAAATATATTGACCGGCAATTATACTTTACCGTCGATATTAGCGCATTGTGTGGCTTTAATGCTACGTTAATTCAAATAACCAACCATAGCCCAGAGTAAACATATTCCATGACATTTGCTACGATATTAAATATATAATAAAGCTATGAGATTATATTTTTTGCATAGTGTGTATGGGTGTTTTAGAATACCGATTTATGAAATGTGTTATTAATTAATATTAAGGAAAAATAGTATTATAAAATTTAATTTTAATTAATGTTAAGGAAACAATACTATTATAAAATATATTGTTAATTTACATTAATAAAATAATAATATTATAAAATGTTTTGTTAATTTATGTTAAGAAAACAATAGTATTATAAAATGTATTGTTAATTAATGTTAAGGCAACAATAGTATTATATAATGTATTATTAATTAATATGAGATAAACTATATTGTTATAATATATATTATTAAATAAGGTTAAGGAACAACAGTATTACAATATTCATTTTTTTTAAAAAAATTGGAAGAGCCATTAGTTTGCTAAGTATATTGATTTGTATACACTTCTTAAGCTTATAAATATTTGCCAAGGCAGCATCATATTTAACAGACAAAATAAGGTATTCGAAAACACTTAAAGATAAAATATATGTATATGTGACTAAATACGATAAACAAAAATATTGTATGATGAATGTTTTTGGTATATTTATTATCACAATTGACGACATAGGTTCAAGATCCTGACAGCACTTTCTTCAGATTCAAACTTTTTCATTCATTCCTACAAAGAAAAAAAATCATTTACAGATCGATGCAAGAAATATACATTTTTAAGCAATATCTATACAGATATAAATAAAATAGACAAATTTTGTATTATGCGAAGCAAGAAACATACCGAGGTTTTCGTCCTTCTGAACAGTTTTGAAAACTGGAGCTGCCTGGTTCTTATACCCATGTCTTCGATTGAACCTTGTTTTCACGTTTTTCAGATTATCATTCATAATGTTTCGCTCCATATGACATTTTATTGAAAATAAAATATGTTTGGTAAGTAATACACTGATATTTGCATGAATATACGTCAAAAATATTAATAAAATATGCCAATCAATTAAAAAAACTTTAAAAATTTTAGTTTTTTTTTTATTAATTTAATATAGTAAATGTAATTTTATGTTTATTAATTATACGTTGAAGTCTTAAATAACTCAGAAATAAAAAAAACAAAATAAATAAAAATATCACCTAGAAACTAAAGTAAAAAGCTCTGAAAAACAAAACACCCACTTTCCGAAATCACCACTTAAAAGTGGGTTCAATTTTCGGTGTTGTCCCTCGAGAGTCTTAAAGCGCTTTCTTTTAATAGGCCTATTTTCTCAACCGTTTTCCAAAAGAAAACTTTTCTGGAACCTTCTTTCGCCTCCCATAAAAACAACTATTAAAATGTCTACATACAGTACATTTCAAGTGAGCATTATGGTGATTTATCTAATTGACCATTATGTGTCTAAGCTCATTCTAGGAATCATTTGCATTATAAATGCATCATCAGTTCAGGAGATTTTGAATGGTTTCGAGTTGAGCTGAACAAATTGTTTAAGATTTTTCAAAGCTGCCGATCAATTAATTTTTGTTTTAATTTTGCTTTAAAAAAAATTAATTTAATTTAATTCATTATATATTGAATGTTTAAATCTCTCAGAATTAAAATATAAAAGTCAATCCAAAATAAAATACTAAAAATTGATAATTATGTGTGTAAGTCCATTCAAAAAATCTTTTGCATTATAAATGCATCATCAGTTCAGGAGATTTTGAAAGGTTTCGAGTTGAGCTGAACAAATTGTTTAGGATTTTTCAAAACTGCCGAACAATTAATTTTTGTTTTAATATTGCTTTCAAAAAAATTTAATTTAATTTAATTCATTATATATTGAATGTTTAAATCTCTCAGAATTGAAAAATAAAAGTCAAACCAAAATAAAATACTAAAAATAGATAATTATGTGTGTAAGTCCAATCAAAAAAATCATTTGCATTATGAATGCATCATCAGTTCAGGAGATTTTGAATGGTTTCGAGTTGAGTTCAACAATTGTTTAAGATTTTTCAAAGCTGCCAATCAATTAATTTTTGTTTTAATATTGGTTTAAAAAAAAATAATTTAATTTAATTCATTATATATTGAATGTTTAAATCTCTCAGAATTGAAAAATAAAAGTCAAACCAAAATAAAATACTAAAAATAGATAATTATGTGTGTAAGTCCAATCAAAAAAATCATTTGCATTATGAATGCATCATCAGTTCAGGAGATTTTGAAAAGTTTCGAGTTGAGCTGAACAAATTGTTTAAGATTTTTCAAAGCTACCGATCAATTAATTTTTGTTTTAATATTGCTTTCAAAAAAATTTAATTTAATTTAATTCATTATATATTGAATGTTTAAATCTCTCAGAATTGAAAAATAAAAGTCAAACAAAAATAAAAAAACTCAAAATTTATAATTATGTGTGTAAGTCCATTCAAAAAAATCATTTGCATTATAAATGCATCATCAGTTCAGGAGATTTTGAATGGTTTTGAGGTGAGTTGAACAAATTGTTTAAGATTTTTCAAAGCTGCCGATCAATTAATATTTGTTTTAATATTGCCGGGTATTCTTTAATTGAATAAAAAAAAATATTTTAATTTAATTCATTATATATTGAATGTTTAAATCTCTCAGAATTGAAAAATAAAAGTCAAACCAAAATGAAAGACTCAAAATTTACCATTATGTGTGTAAGTCCATTTAAAAAATCATTTGCATTATAAATGCATCATCAGTTGACATTTGAAAGGTTGTGAGTTGAGTTGAACTAATTGTTTAAAGATTTTTTATTCTATGCAAGACAGTAATACACATATATTACATTTACAAAATCATAATTGATGCTTAATTATTTGTTAAATTTATATATATAAATAGTATCTAGTTTACATTTTAGAATATATTTATATAAAATACTAGCTGCAATCAGCGCTTTCACATGAGTTAAAATTTGTTTATCCTCATTGGTTCGTTTTCCCAGTTTATTACTTCTCTTTTTTACCTGTAAAGCAAAATAACTGGTCTATTGTTTAGGCATCTTCGGGTACATCTCCTAATGTTACCTTTTGCTTTAGTTTTTCCTTTGAAGCATATTATTGTCAAAAAGAGTTATTACCCCAAAACCATTTTGACCGCCAAGTTTCAATTGTCGAAAACAATAAATATAAATATTAATTTATTCTAAAATATTTTATTGTTGACAAGAAATTATGATTTTACAATAATGGAATTTTACAACAATTAAAATACTATTTTAAAGGTAATTAAAAAAAATAGCTTCTAAAACCGTTATAAACCTTTGCAAACATAACCCAAACTTAATTTTAAAATTCCGAGGCTAAATTGGACGAATAGTGATTGAATAGTATGTATATATAAATTTTCATATGTGTTCGGGATAGTTGAACATAGAGTATTGCGTGTGAAAAACACACACATACTATTTATTTTATTATTACATATTTAACACATTTTTCGAATAACACATTTACATTCGGTTGTGAACTGGGACTGCATCAGTCCCATAGATTTTACAGATCCAGTGATGGCCATGGGACGATTTTGACCACAGAGGGGTGACTTTTAAAGCATATGAGTTCTAAAGTATCATGTTTGCAGGAGCTTGACTAATGGTTTCTATAGAACGTCTTCAGGTTAACAGTCACTATAGATCACTATAATGATCACTACTATAGTATAGAATATCACTATAGTGATATTCTATAGATCTTTTTTCAGATTTTCAACCCTTCAAGCAACTTTTGTCGCGTTGGGAGCCGCGACAAAAAATTATCAAAACGTTGTTGTAGGAAAATAGCCTTACAATAACAGGCGCGTAACTGCCTGACGGACGAATGACCAACAACTCTTCCTCAAACAGGCAGATTTGCAGATGGGGGCAAGGTCACTTGCGAAGTTGATAAACTGAAAAGTCAAGCTGAAAATTATCTGTGGGAACCATTAGTCGATTATAACATGTCCGAAGTAATGTAATTACTTATTCTGCTTCAAACAGAATACTGCAGAACTCACATGCTTTAAAAATACCTCCGTGTTTATAAGTATGCCAAGCACATCGCTATACCTGTAAAATATATTATATATAATGTTCCAGCTTACATGTAAATGCTAATATGCTACAAAAGCAAACATTTAGTATTAAATTTCCTTTAAAGAGCAAATTATTTAAGCGACCATTCATAAACTGAACATATTTTATAAACTACATACCCAAATCTTTTTATTTGCATTGATTATATATTACTAAAAAATTGACATCTCATCAAATAAATAAGAAAGAAAACCATTAACCAAAATTTGCCATGCCACTCAAACCCTAAGAAAAGCAGCTTGGGTAAAAAGATTAAAAAAAAAAGCGACATCCCTTTGTTTGCGAATTCCCTCAGAAGCATCTGCAATTTAATTTAAAAACTTCGATACGAGACCCGCTATCAATTCCATTGATCCCCCCAATTGGAAGGCTACTTCCCAGAATCCCCTTCGGCTTCCCCGCCTCAAATTCCACTATGCGTGTTGTCACTTGTCAGCGGATCCACCCTTTCCGTGTCCCTTGCAAACGACTCCAGACTAGGAATGTTCCAGACATGATTAGATGGCCCGGACCACCCCTACAATATCACCATATAACTGGCCGGGTACTTCATACAGAGGGAGTCACTTTATCTTATCCATCTTCTCCAGATTCTGTGATTTCTTCTTTTGGGGAATGGGGGGTGCTTTTTGCGGGGAGTTTTATTTCTGGGTTGTTTTACCTTTTTTTTGTGGGGGGTATCTTCTGAATGCGGGGAGAATATATAAATGTATTCTGTTTTTTGTAGATCCGCTTTGAATGTTTAAGGTACTGAATATGCAAAAAATAGAATTTGCATATAAAATTTATTACTCTTAATACCACTATGTGTTTAGTTCTATTAATAAAATATTAAAAATTGGTATCTTAATGCACGAACGTGTTAATTGCATTTTAAGTGAGATTGCTTTTAACTCCGAAATTGTAATATGTGTTTACCTAAATGTAGTAAGCGAAAACAATTATTTTCTTACTGTCAAAAACACATAATGATTTTATTTTTGCGTTTCATTCCTTATATTAGCACTACAAACTTTCAAACGATATGAAATATTAACCATTATATAAATATTTTCATGATGTGTGTACCTTAGGCTATCGGAGAGTTGAAATAGAACATTTAAAATAATTCTTAAATTCATATATAAAAAAATAATGCAACATAGATGAATTTTAGGAATTTCAATATTATGGGATTAACGGAATATGTGAATATTCACAGGCGAGAATATATATGAACCGTATAGTTTATAAACCAGATAAATACATTTTCATAAATGTGTCATGAGACGCAAAAAACGATTGTCAGTCACGAACTTTTAGATCTAAACCCATGAATATGAATGCTTTTTTAGACTTGGTTCAAACATTTTTGGTCAATACCGCTTTGTAATGTGATAAAGTACATTAAAAACTTGTGAACTATATTAAAACATATTTTTTTTTTTTTTGCAAAAAATATGGATCTATCTGGTTTTGAAACTAGATGGATCATGTGTTAATGTTGCATATATGTGTAAGTATAATTTTTGGATCTTCCAAACCTTCCAAACCTGCATCGAGGTATTTTTATATATATTAAACAAAATAATTGTATAATATGTTTGTGTTTAATTTAATTAAATCTAAATATAAATATGCATGTGTTCTAAAATAACAAGCATTATTAAAAACTAAAATAACAAAAAAAGATGAATTTTTTTAAATGTATTGTCAATTACTGTATCAAATCCATAAACTCAAACAAATTAAAATTTATTGATTTTATTAACTGTATGGTATCATTAATTAATTAATTCTAAATTTAATAATATTAAAAATGATTAATAATATAGCAATATAATTTAATAATATAAAAAAAATATTAAATATTTTAAAATTCAATTGTACCCGATATTTTAATTAAACAATATGCAAAATTTTAAATAATATTATAAAATAATAAATGAAAAACGGTATGGAAAACACACCATAAAACATATAAATGAATATTTTTATCTAGATTCAAAAAGTTCATAAACAACTATAAAATAATATATTTTTATATTTAAAATTTTAAATATTTTTTTTTGTAAATTTAATCAATTTTACTTTATCATTAAACATTTTAATTTTGGCACGTTTATTTACCTTTTATTATTGCTATCTATTAGAGTAATTTTGCATTGTATGCATACATTAAAAGAGATTAATACCAATATTAATTACGATTAAAATAACAGCATTTATCACAGAAAGTATGAGCTCGGTATTTTGAAGCATCACATTAACTTTAATAGTCTTCCGTGTTTAACGTCCTCCCAATTCCTAACCCAAAATGCACATTACTTCCAGAATCACCCTTTCTAAGAAGCTATCGATTATTACCCAATTTATAAAAGAGCATTTACTTTGGATAAAATAATTTATAAAGACACTTCATCACAATACTATTTATGGTCCACCCCTCTACAGCCAATAACGATTCATAAAGCCCCGCATACTCTAGATGACGCTATTTATTCTTTTCTGTCATAACTTCGCCCGCATCCAAATTGGCTTGTTCGTTTTTTTTTTCTCTTCTTGCTTTTTTATTATTATTATTATTATTATCTTCGCTTGTCACTTAAGAAATATTGCAATATATTAGGGAAGAAAATCAAATGAAGGACAACATGACGATTTTATGGCGTCCCTTGCACGTTCATTATTTTTATCCTCTCTTTTTTTTTTTGTTTTCTTTTAACTTTTTTTTTTCTTTTCCGTCGAAAATAATTTATGTGAGGTTACCGTTGAAAAGTTTTGACCCGGGTGATAAATTGAATTTTGTTGGGTAAAAATGCGATTGCCTTAGGATTTTTTGCGCGCTAATAAATTTATAGAGATGTAGATGCAAATGAGCGTGCTTATGTGTTGCTGGTAATGATTTTTGTGTGTCATTAATTTTCTTTGAAAATATAGTGATATCATACAACTAAAAGCAGTTTTAATTATATAAACTATTTAATTAAAATAATTATGCTTTTATGTTTAAGATTATTTGTATTATCTGTTTTTGTTTATGAAAACAGATAATTGATTTTCCCATCATATATAAAGGATGTTTAAGTGGAGTGGGAACAACAAATTATTCAAAATATTGATTTTAAGATTTTTATATATATTTATTGCCCATTTAAATACCTTTAAAATGACATATTAATTTGTGTTTTTACTCCAATTAAAATGTACTAAAATGTAATAAAATATATTCGTTGCTTGTGTAATATGTGATTTTTGTGTTCGATGTACCTTTTTACGGAAGCTTTCGATTATTTATGTGCAATTTTTTGTAACCCAAGATTATAGTGAAATTATTTTTTAAAGATAATTGTTTTATTTATTTATTTAATTATTTATTTATTTATTCATTCATTCATTCATTCATTCATTCATTCATTCATTCATTCATTCATTCATTCATTCATTCATTCATTCATTCATTCATTCATTCATTTATTCATTCATTCATTTATTTATTTATTTATTTATTTATTTATTTATTTATTTATTTATTTATTTATTTATTTATTTATTCATTTATTCATTTATTCATTCATTTATTCATTTATTTATTTATTTATTTATTTATTTATTTATTTATTTATTTATTTATTTATTTATTTATTTATTTATTTATTTATTTATTTATTTATTTATTTATTTATTTATTTATTTATTTATTTGTCAAGGATTTTCTTTAAAAGCTAATTTCAGTAAACTTAACAGTATGTCTAGTTTAAACTGGAAAATATTCAAGCCTTATCTATAACACGTTCATGGTAATTTAACATTACCGGTATGAGGTCCTGACTAACCTTAAGAATTGACTTTATAACTTTTGACACGAAGTCAAACCTAAGAGAAATAATATAGGAAAGTTGTATCCCTTGTTAATGTAACAGCAATACATATTTTTTGTTGTACACAAGTTTTTTTCAAAACCATTAACGGATCATTCAAAGCACTATTCCAAATGTATCAAACACCATTATACCGTTAACGAACTGAGCTTTTTCCTGCGGATGGGTATGTGAAAATTATCTCTGCAACGTTGTTACACGATGAAACTAAAAGGCAATAAGGTTGGTAAGTCAGGATTTACATTGGAATAATAATTTTATAACAATGTAATTTTATAACAATGCAGTTTTATAACAATGTAATTTTATAACAATGTAATTTTATAACAATGTAATTTTATAACAATGTAATTTTATAACAATGTAATTTTATAACAATGTAATTTTATAACAATGTAATTTTATAACAAGGTAATTTTATAACAATGTAATTTTATAACAATGCAGTTTTATAACAATGTAATTTTATAACAATGTAATTTTATAACAATGTAATTTTATAACAATGTAATTTTATAACAATGTAATTTTATAACAATGTAATTTTATAACAATGTAATTTTATAACAATGTAATTTTATAACAATGTAATTTTATAACAATGTAATTTTATAACAATGTAATTTTATAACAATGCATTTTTTTAATAATACAATTTTATAACAATGTAATTTTATAACAATGTAATTTTATAACAATGTAAATTTATAACAATGTAATTTTATAGAAATGTAGATACTATTTTTTTAATTGGCGATCAAAAAAGTAGCTTTTAAAAACTTTATAAGTTCATTGCTGTATATGTAATAGCAATTCTACTTAAAGTCTTATTTATAATATAATTTTTTAGGTTTTATTTTTATTTAGTTTTTTTTAACATTGTGTAAATAAAGAATTTCACGTGTTGATAATACATGTAAATTAAACATAACTTTTTTTAAATTTTATATAATTATTGATGACTATAAATATTGATTGTCAATATTGTATTAATTCTAAAGAAATTGCATGTAGAGTAACTAAGTTCAGTAATGTCCAAACATTACACAGAATTGTTTAACTCATTAAAACCTTTAACGTTAATATATTTAATTTCTTTTAAAACAGCGCATTAATAAACCCCCTGATGTATCTGAACGACTTAAATCGTCCATGAATTTCCAATTTTTCTAGCAATGAACAAAAACTTTAAAATTCTTAGCAGTGTTCGATGTTAAAATATTTCCATATATAAAGCATTGGGATGTTTCTTTCAATCACTACATCTACATTGAATATACATGCATTGAAAATATAAAGTCATCTATTCTGTGAAACATTTTGTAGTTTACAAATTGTATATTCTCCTAACCGTTCAGAGGGTGCATTCTAAAAATATATAAAATCTCAATAATATTTGATAAACTATACATGATATGCACACATCTGTATTTCGCTTTAACACTAAATTAAAAGATATATCCAAGAGCACGTAATTGTTCCCGAATAAAACATTCAGTAGTTTCAAACCTGAATCCAAACAACACATGTAATACTCCAAAATGGCCTGTTACTAAACACATTGGCTACGTAACCTAATTTCACATGACATTAGCGATGTCAAACCTCACACAGACTCATCATAAACAGATTACTTATGACTTCAATTACTCTTTCCTGAGTCATACCCTCGCGAAATCCGCTGCAGATGTTTCGGACCAATCGGAAACACTGTCACAACTATAAAATGTTAGGTCAGCAATTAGCATGTTAAATTGCTATTATATGAGCCATTTATCACAGGGCCTAAACTCCCTCGGGTTTATTCTGAAGCCCGATACAAGATATGGAGATAATCTTATTGAAATATACTGAAAGTATCGATTAGTATATGAACTGGTGTCTGTTTATTATTATTGATTTTGAAAGTATTGTTCTTTGTATGACCAAGTGAGGATGTCAATGCAAAAATTTTAATTTGAGGGTGAATATATTATCCACGAATGCAGTGAAATTAATAGCAAAATATCGATTGGGAAATATATTTTTTTTACGCATTTGACTTTGTTCGTTAATTTCACAAATTATATTATATTTTTTTAACATATGTGTGCAAAGTGTTTTAATATATCACATGGTCTAACATTAAAAAAAATTATTATTTCTTTATTAAAATAAAAAAAATACCTTTCTAATTATTGATATAAGTCATGAAACTACTTTTAAAAAACTGTATTTTTTCCTTTTTATAAACAAAAGGATATGTTTGACAACTGCTTTTAGATATGTGTGTTATTTGCAAAATAGTTGTTGCAAAAATATTTGAGAAAAAATATCAATAATTTCACTGATCAAACTATTGTTAAATAATACTAAAAAACATCTATCTATATATTACTAATCTCCAAAGTCAAATTAAAGTAATATGTTTGAAAATACACTGTAAAAAAATTGGAGAAGTTTCTTCGAAAAGATCTGATCTTCAAAATAGCAATTTGAACTTGATCAAACATTAAAAAGTCATATTGTAAATGTGTGCAAAAAGTATTAATATATCACTTGTTCGAAAATTAAAAAAATGTATTTTTTATTTATTAAAATAAAAAAATATACCTTTATAATTATTAATATAAGTCATGAAACTACTTTTAAAAAACTTTATTTTTTCCTTTTTATAAACAAAAGGATATGTTTGACAACTACTTTTAGATATGTGTGTTATTTGTAAAATAGTTGTTGCAAAAATATTTGAGAAAAATAATCAATAATTTCACTGGTCAAACTATTGTTAAATAATACTAAAAAACATCTATCTATATATTAATCTATATATTACTAATCTCCAAAGTCAAATTAAAGTAATATGTTTGAAAATACACTGTAACAAATTTGGAGAAGTTTCTTTGAAAAGATCTGAACTTCAAAATAGCAATTTGAACTTCATCAAACATTAAAAAGTCATCACTGAGACAAATGGGTCCACATTTACGTATACAGGAAATTGTGTACCAAATCTTAATATTTATTCGAATAAATAATTGGTTGTACTTACGTGGAAATATAATTTGGTTGTGGTTCGATTAGAAATAAAATTCTGCATTTTTTAAAGCAATAAAATATTTTTGAATGTTTTTACGGCAATGTGTCCTATACACCTTTAAGACTATAGAAATATATTTTCATTTTAATAATATTTCCTTCATTTAAATCTGCGTATAATAACTATTTCTTAATTTATATAATTTATAAAGATGTTGTAATGCATCGTTTATAACATACATAAAAAATAATTATTATTTATTATGTTATTTATTATTGCATCAATTTATTTTACTTAAAGATTCAATCAAAGAAATATTTAGAAAAATAATATTACATATTATTTAAAAATTAAATATATGTCGGAAACTGCACTTATTTTCAAAAAATATCCCATAAAAATAAATTTGATGACAGAAAACAAGCGCATATTTACTTACAAAACATCATGCGATCGGAACCGCAGCCATTTTCTTTCAGAAGCCTTTTTAAAATAAAAAAAATAATGAAATATTATCCACATATGTCGAAGTATTAGTATGTTATTTTTTTTTTTAATTTAAGAATTTAGCAAAGGCATGTTTTTTTGCATGTTCTGTCATTAACTGGTGATGCCGATTTATAAAAGAGAAGAATAATAATTAAAAAATAAATAAAAGGATGAGGACATTAAAAAAAATGAACAACACCATATAATAAAAACAAGTTTTATTTTTTTTATTATGGTTATATATTTGAATAACTTATTACTATACATTTTGTTACGAACACACGATACCAATAATTTTAAACAATTTAAATTGACTTCGTATATTAATATTATTCTTATTCAAATTCGTTATTATCTTTATTATTATCTTTGACATCCATTACATTTTTTATTTAATATTGTGTTTTAAAATCGCATTTCAAACACAGCAAATTAATTTTATTTTCACTTAACACACTAAACGACTGTCTGTAGAACTATCTTCTCCTTTCATGCTCATCTAATGCAGGGAAACTACATAAAGGTAATGCGTTATTTAGATACAGCAAATTTTTTTAAACTTACCAATGTATAAAAAATATTTTAATGGAATAAAATTTATTTAAGCATTTTTCCTTATTAATGTGTTTATTACTAATTATAAAAATATAATAATCGTGCAAAACATTTATTTAATATAAATATATTTATAAGTATTGTGCTATTATTATTATTATTTATGCTCTGTTGTTCTGTCATTATTCAAAATTTAAAAAAAATTAAATCACAACTTATGTAGTATATTTGAATGGATTAGTTGAGTTTTTCATTTGTTAAACATATTGTTCTACAGTAGAAGAGTTTACATAGGACTTAGTTTATACCACAAAAAATATCTTAAATAATTCTCTATTAATCCCGTATATGCTACATTTCTAAACTAAAGTACATTATTTTAAACATACAACACAATCAGTGCATCAAAAAAATATATAAATTTATTTTTTACTAACTTTTGTAATTTACAATTACTTACAGCAGTTTAGAAATCACATTGCAAAAATGAGGGTGAAAAAACTTCAAATTAATGAAGCGTGTGTAAAGGTTTAAAAAATTTATAAATCAAAAACTAATTCGAATTTATAAAAATGCTTACTTGGATTTCCAGTTCAAACCTATTCCAACATTCAATAAAAAAGTTGGATGCATCCTCTGCATAGTGTGTCAGAAACTCGACGGAGAAAATTACTTATAAGAGAAATTTTAACAACGGTGACTTTAATATTAAATTACTTCTAAACTAATAAATTGAAGGACATTATTTTAAACAATCAAACAATAAAAAAATATATAAATTTATTGTTTAATAAATTTTGTAATTCTAAAATGTCCATTGTTCAAATATGTACAAAAACATACTGATACAAAACATACATGTTTGTTATACAAGAATTCTAAAACAAAACTAAGCATATCATAAAGCAAACAAAAATTACTTTAAGACGACAACACTCTTTCTTAATATTTCAACTGACTTTGTTTTATAAATAAATTATTCAGAATTTACTTACACGCACATAAACGAAAAGTACAAACTCCATTGTACAATATTATTATCTATGACTCTAACATTATATTCCAACATACTCAATTTAACTGCACCCACGGGCCCCAATTTCAATTAACATTCATAAAATCTCGCGCCCCATCGGGACACTGTTGCGTCTTCAGAAATTAAAATATTCCAGTTCATTTGGATAAAATATCAGAAGGATGTGCCGCAACTAACGATGACTAATGATACAATTCCTACACCTTATTCTCTGCGATCCTCTGCTTACGAGAAACATTAAATCTTTGTAATGGTTATCTGGGAACTGTAACCGTATCCCTTAAGGGTAATTAAAGTAAGGAATTATTGGAGTTATACCCTCTTGTGGACGTATTAGTCAGGACGAATTATGATTTTCATAATTATTTACCTCCCATTATTGAAAATTCAAGGTGAAGCATGTGAAGTTTGTTGTTGTAATCGTCATTGATCTCTTCTGGGAAAAGCCTGATGGAAAGATGAGTAATATGGCCTTTGTAAGGTAGTTCTATTTGTTGGTCGAAGGGGGGAAATATATAATCGGATACAATATTAGATTGTTTTTAAATGTGTTATTTTTTTTTAATCTTAAAATTCATATATAGTTTTTATGTATGCAAAAGTACTAAACAATATGTGTCATTAAGATCAGTGGTGATTACATATTTATATGTCATATAACATCTTTTAAAATAATTCAAAACCTTAACTGTTAAGAATAGGTACTCAAAACTAAGTAAAATGTACTCACTTTTGATTACATTCGATATTTATCATGGCTCCGAATACATAAGTTTCAATTATAAGTATGCATAGAATATTTTTTGATTAATATGGCGTATATTTTGATTAAATATGATTAATGTGGCATTTGTAAGGTATTTTTATCTGTTGCTCGAAGGAGTTAAATATACATTCGGATACAATTTCATATTTTTAAATACAAAAACGGTAAGAAATGTTCTATTAAAATTCATATATAGTTTTTATATATGTAAAAGTACTAAACAACATGTGAAATTAAAATCAGTGGTGATTACATATTTTTATGTCATATAATACCTTTTAAAATAATTCAGAACCTACACTGTTAAAAATAGGTACTCAAAAATAAGTAAAATTTACTCATTTTTGATGACATTCGATGTTTATCATGGCTCCGAATACATAAGTTTCAATTAAAAGTATACATAGAATACTTTTTAAAAAGGTGTACCAATAGAATGGAATGTAAGATAATTGAGTTGTAATAACTCATTTTCCATATAAGCAATCGACATCAAATAATGTGGAAAACCATCTTCGGAACAACTTTTTTAGTGTGTCAGGTCGCTTTGTTAAGATGGCTTGAACAGAAGCTGAGATAGCGATAATCAATAACACTACTTATTTTTGACAAAATACGGTTCCTTAAATTTGACTATGCCGTCGCTCGTTAAATCATTAAAAAATATAAAGAATATTTATAATCGACAAAATATCCTTTAAGGGTGATTAAAGTGATGCATTATTGTATTTATCCTCTCTTGTGGACGTATTAGTCAGAGCGAATTATGATTTTCATAATTATTTACCTCCCATTATTGAAAATTCAAGGTGAAGTAAGCAAAGTTTGTTATTAGTATCCCTATTGATCTCTTCTGGGAAAAGCCTGATGAAAATACGATTAATATGGGCTTTGTAAGGTATTTTTATGTGTTGGTCGAATGAGTTAAATATATAATCGGATACAATGAATTTTTTTTTTAATTGTATGGTAAGTAATGTTTTTTTTTAATTCATATCACCATATAGTTTTTATTTATGCAAAAATAATAATCAAAATGTGCCATTCATATTGGTGGGGATTGCATATTTATATTTCGAATTACAACTTTTAAAATAATTCAGAGCCTACGTTGATAAAAATAGGAACTCAAAAATAAGTAAAATGTACTCCTTTTTAATTACATTCTCATGACGCTCATCATGGCTCCGAATATATAATATATAAGCTTCAATTTCGAATATGACATGTACCCAAAAATAAGCACAATAAATAAAAATAGCAGATGCTAGCCTACACAGGCTGCCATAATAAATCACTTTCAATAAATACCGGGAATCGAACCCAGATCCAAAGGCACCGGGATCCAGTTCCTTATCCATTGCACCACCAGGGCGAGGTGAAGAAGTTATACACTGAAGACTTGTTTGAAAAGTTTGCCAAAAGAATCAAAAGTAAAATAACTAAGTCGTAATAACTCAGTTCCCTTTAAAGCAAGCGGCATTAACTTGTGTGGAAAACCATCTGCGGAACAACTATTTTAAGTTTGTCAGGTTGTTTTGTTAAGACAGCTTGAACATAATCGGTTATTAGCAATATACAACCACACTGCTCATTTTTGCGAAAGTACGGTTGCCTAAATTTGAGTACGGCGTCGCTCATTTACGATGCAATTGAACTTAGAAAAACAAGTAAGTCCAGGTACTTATTTTTAAGTACTATTTTTTTACAGTGTAAAAGATGAAATATTGATCAAAGTATTTTTTATTTTTTTTTTACTGATCAGTTTTTTATTATTCACATTTTATCTTAATATAATATACTATTTTTTTATTGTAATTGCAAAAACAGAACATAGAGTTTTAATTGCACGCAATTTTTTTTCTTCCAAAGCCACTAACGCAATATTCCGTAACCATTAACATGCCAATAAAACATCAACGCACTGAACTTTCTCCTAGGCATTAATGCATGAAAATTATTTTTAAAATGAGTACAAATAAAACTTAATTTGTTGCAAATTCTGTAAATGTCGCAGTAAATTTTGCGAAAATGTCCTCTTAATATTTTTTTTATATATATCTTTTTAATTATATAATTTATCAGATTCGATGAGAATTTTAAAAAATTTCGGAAATTACATGTACTTTTCTTTTAGCATTTACTGCGTGTAAAAAAAATAAAGATAATTTTTAAATCTCTATGTATAAAATTTAAATTCAGCTTATTGAGTTTAATCTATGTGGGAAATATTTCGCAAACAGATATATCGCATGTAACATGAATTGCTAAAATAAATAATTTCGCATAAATACGTCTTACAAATTCAATCCGTGATGGACACTGAATAAAAATTTAACGTTAAAAAAATCAATGAAAAAAAAAGTGTAAACTAGCGTAAATACACACCCAAAAGTTTGAATTACATAAATCTAAATCATTAGATTAAAATCATTAAAACATTAAAAAAATATAAAACTGTTTATATTCGACAAAATAAAGTGTACACTTTATTTATATTTAAATTTTAAAACAACTTTAATATAACTATTATTTACTTGAGAAAATATTTTGTAATTATAAAAATGTTTTTAAAAAAATATTTATATTCTATTTGACAAAAGGTTACGATAGTGGTGCCATCTTTGAAACTAAATATGAGTAAACAAATATATTGTCAAATAATTCATTGTTAATGAATAATTAAAAAATTATGATAGTTTAATTTCCAATATTTTTTCAAAACAGAATGTAAACTATAGTGTATTTTACATACTTCATTAGAAAGTTTGTTGGTCTCTATATCAAGTTCATATATAAATGCTTGCTAATAATGTTATAACTATAAAATTGCATTTTTACTGGGTTTCTATGGCAAATAAATAAATTTATACTCTATAATAACACATATTCGCAGATAAAAAATATGTATGAAGAATAGTTTTTAAAAAATGTCTTATTAATATCTTGTTAAATATATTTTTTTAATTATATAATTTATAAGATTATATATGAATTTCGAAAAATTTCGTAAAAATAATTTTAAATGACAAGATTTATGCATAACAATCAATGCAAGCAGTTGGTATGCAAAATATTTCAAAACGAAATGTATGTATTTTTGACGAGAATACGTATTAAATATATGTCCGGGTATAGATGATATCGGCTGAAATTTGGAATGTTATGTTAATTACATTTTCATATTTAGGATATATTACACTATTGAGCGTAACGTTGACACATTAAGCACGTGCAAATTTAAAATGTGTTACGGTTATTTATCTTATTAAAAACTAGTTGTTACTCGCGGATTCAAGCGGTTTTTTATAAATACACTTTAGTTTGTGCCCACGTTAATTCCTTCTTTTAGTTTTCTGAGGCAAACTAACTGATATGTTGTTCGGAATTGACTCAAAATAGCTTACATCAAACAATCCATGTTGAACTATCTTTAAAGGGAAACAGCAATTAGCAGCAACAAAGAACTAAATTACTTAAATATTATCACCGTATATCATAAAACATTGTTCCTTAAGTAAATAACTTTTGATAAATATATTGATAATTCAGAGGATGTATGACAATACTTTAATATCGTCAAATTAAAAAAAACTGCACTGCTGAAAATATCATTTACTGAATATCATATTATGTATTTTACTATTTAGTTCCAAAGCGATGTTCCTTGAAATTAATGTAACTTTGGGGCTTTTCGATAAAAACTTTTTTTAAAACCCTAAAGAAAGAGGTATGTCGGCAAAGCAATTTTTGATCACCAACTTTCAAAGTTATTGTTTGTTTCAATTAAAAAATGCCGTCCTCTTCGTAAAGATAATTAAAATGATTGTTCCATGTTCACTTAATTTAGTATACAAATTTACATTCAACGCCAAGTTGACACAAGCAGCAACAATATTTTATTTGACCATTGACAAATATGACTTGAAAGTTTGTAAGTTATTTCAAGTTTATCGGGAATAAACCAACAAACTAACTAACCAACATATTTTAATTTTTATAATTACAAGGAACACGATTATAGTATATTTGAAAGTACTAAAATTTTAGAAATATATTCTAAGCAATAAACATATTAATTATTTTTTATAAGTACTACACATTTAATAAGTTGTTTTAAGAAATAAAATTATAAATAATATTATAAATAATATATAAAAATAAACTTATCTCTATATATATTTCAGTTTGGTACTTATGAATATTTAGTATATTTTATAGTTATTATTTAGATACGTCAACTAATTTTTGATATATTATTCTATTGATGAAATCAATACTAATAAACACAAAATATGTATTTTAAATAATTCGAATTAGTAATTTTAGAAATACACAATATCCATCATGTAAAAAAAGTTACCATAAGAAGATTTTGTTTAAATAATATATTTATAAATATACATAACATGAACTGCCATAATAAAAAAAATATGATTTGAAAAATAAATTGAAATCAAAATAATTGTAATAGAGGCAGCATTTGATATAATATATGATATGTGATTCTGAATGACATACTTATGAACGCAAAAATTAATCGTCGTTTAACAATTAACATGAACACTTTTCATTGCATTATCTTAAATACAAATATACCTTTCAAGGGTAAAAAGCACATAACTGGAAAATCGGTAAGATAGAATTTATATAACTAGCATTTGTGTTCATAATCCATAAAAACATCTTGCACACCCTATAGAGCAGTAGCATATGTAGTTACGGGTATAAATGTGACGGGTACAGTAAATGTGTAGTGATAACAATTGTGGTGATGCAATTAGCTCTGCCTCCCCACCGGTTCTCATGCAAGATTAAGGCGCCAGTCTAGGTGCCATAAAACGTTTAAAAAGAAATCCTTGACAGAGAGTCAAGTTAGGATTTAAAAGGCCATAAATGAAAGTCAACTGGGGAATTAATTCCCATAAACCAGGGCCCATAAAAGTAAAAAATATATATGGGGTCCCTTTCATCTCGTCGGGGCCCATTCTTGTGAATGAGATGGTTTTACCGAATCACGGGTGTGGAATTATCTAGGGGCTGTACCCACGCCCACCATCGACAGTACTCTTCTTCACGTAGAGACTCTCTATTAACACTTAACTTGTACACTGACTGACTTACTCGTAGGACTAAGACCTCTCCTTTCTCTGAGATCTCCCTCTCATATATTTTGGACGATCACTTGACGGAGACTCTCGTAATGTTTATCTAAAAAACTCTAATCAATTCCGTGTTTGAGAGATGCTCCGAGATAAACTGTCATTCCCTGTCCTGCCTGGTGAGTCATGCAACCAATTGTCCTCGCACTTAAAATAAATCAGTATTTTATAAAAATTTAAAAGTTTCCTTGCTTTAATTATAGTTAAGTTTTTGCATTTTTATGCCTTTTCTTCCCGACAGGAAAATCTACGTTCAGGGTAAATTAATATTGAAATCACAACGCAATGTCTCTCTTTATCTATACGATCTAGCCAAAGTAAATAAATGTATTAATCTGAATATTAACGGTAAACTTAATGTTAATTCAAACATTGCATTCTCCGACTTTCATGTTAATACAACAATAAGATGTGAGATGGTTTCATATTTATTTCCCGCAATGTTTTAAAAGTAAATTGTGTTATTATTACCTATAATTTTCACTTTAACTTGCATACTGAGATTAAAAATATCTGTACACTTCCCTTTATATTTATTATAAAATCTAATTAGTCTAAATATAAATTTAATTAACATAAATTAATAATAATTTGCTATATAAAGTATTCTTTTACAAATAAACTACTCTTGTTCTGTTTATTACTCGGAGTATGTCTGTTTTATTTGTAAATCCACACTAAAAGTTAAACATAGAGGTATAAACTTTTTCTTTAGAAATAAATGCATATTAAAAGAACATTTACGAGTGTATCGTACTGCCATCTATTATGTAAATGTGAGAATATATTCAATTATAATAAATCTGCAAAATATTTTTTTAAATTTCAATTACATTTCTGAAAAATTTTATATTAAATTAGTTGGTAATTAAACACTCAATATTAAAATAGTAAGGAAAGTTTAAAATTCAAAATCTTTAATAAACTTTAGAAAATTATTAAATATTGTTCAGTAATACGAACTGCGTTACTCTAATATATATGTGAGGTTTCACAATTAGTAAAATTATGTTTTTCTGATTATAAAGAATTTATGAATACCTCAATAGCTGTCAGCATGGTAAGCTTGATAACATTTATAAGGCTAGTGTTTTGTTTTATCATGAGATTCCGTTTAAAATATTAACCAACATTATGTTATTTTTTTTATATAAATTGTCACAATCACTGAAATAAATAACCCTTTATTTAGTTCAATGATGACATTATCATATTAGAAAAATTATGTAACATAGTATGTATATAAAGTTAGTTGTACACAATTATACTTTATTTATAGAATGTTAGTAGTCCATAATGATACTTCAAGTATGTATATATTGTTAGTAGTACATACCAAAAGCATACTTCTAGTGTGTATAAAATTATTAAACGATATATTGATCAGAATCCTAATGAAATATATAAAAAAAACTTGAAAATTTATAGTTTCGATTGATATAAGATCAAACAAAATAACGCTATAGATTTAGTTATTGATAGAATTGAGAACGTATTTAAGGTTAAAATAACGATAGTTGGCAGTATGATTATTTAAATATAATTTAAAAAGTAACATACTCTTTGGTTATGTTCATTTGCAATTATATTATAATTTTATATAAATTAGCTAATGTTTTATAATATTTATGCAATTAGTTTGCACTTGGATATTGGATTTAGTGTAGAGAGCAATATGTTTTTCTATTAGTAATAGTTAAAATATAATTTATTTGTAAAATATAACGTTTATTTATAAAGCTAAACAAATACCAAATGTTACTTGTCGTATTACGAAATATTCAAGAATAATTTTTTGTACTTAAGAAGATCAGTAGATGGCGCCAGTACTAAATATTAAAATTAGTTTAATTTCGTGATGTAGAACAGCTGTTCCCAATTAGCATTAAGTCTCGGATCCCTAGCTAATAGTAAAATAGGACCACGGACGCCTTTTTATATATGCTCATGAAAGATCCCCCCACCCCCATCTCTCTCTTTGTGCATGTATACGTTTTAATTTTGTTTGAACATAAATATGAAGGGAAGAAAAAATCCTTAAGATAATTTTGTAATAACTCTTAATTTAATACCGTTTTTACTAAAAATATGGACACACATTTACCTAAAAAATAGTTAGAAAAGATAACACAGCAATTATAATTTTTAATTACTTTTAGCCTCTTACACGTTTAAATACATAAAAACTTCGTAATAGCTATAGTATTGCTAATATCATATATAAGAAAACAGGGTCTTCGTATAATTAATGATGAATAAATTATAAATGTCTTCTTGTATCTCTCAATTTCAATATTAAATTGTATTTATCCTCAAGTCGATTCAAAATTTTCGCTTCTTCATATTCTGCATATTCTGAAAGAGAATTGTTTAGTTATTGATGAGTCAGTCCTTACTGGCAAAAGACAAGTAAAAAAATTAGTACAGTGTAAGTATTCACTGTTGAAAATATTTATTCAAAAATAAGTCAAATGTACTCATTTTTGAATACATTCGATGCTTATCATAGTGTTGAATACAAAAGTTTCAATTGTGAAAAAGACATGTACTTAAACGAGAGAAAAGTAGGTAAAAATGAATGAAAAAAGCAGATGCAAACGTACATAAAATGCCTTTATAAATATTTTCCAATAAATATTAATTACAACAGAGACTTACAGGAAATCGAACCTACATCTGCAGAGGTCGCACTTCAAAGCCTTATCAATTAAGGTACCACAGGGACGCAAATAAATTATAAACAGAAGTACTGTTAAAAAATTGTGCTCAAAGTATGGTAAGTAAGATAATTGAATTGTAATAACTCAGTCTCCAGTTAAGCAATCGACATCAAATAATGTGGAAAACCATCTTCTAAACAAATATTATAAACTGTCAGGTCGCTTTGTTAAGATGGATTGAACAGAAGCTGAGATTACCAATATTAAATCACACTGCTCATTTTTGCGAAAGTACGATTACTTAAATTTGTGCATGTCACCGCTCATTTACGATACAATTGTACTCAAAGAAAAACCAGTATGTTCCGGTACTCATTTTTAAGCAACTTTTCTTCGATCTTGTGTAAATAGATCCAAGATGTTTGCTAGAAAAAGTTTTATCCCTCCATGGAAATAAGTACCTTAAAGTGCCGATGAGGTCTTAATGAGTTTACATTAAAAAATTGAAGGTTTGGGCATAACATTGACAAAGCAGAAAAGGCCTTTTTTTTACGAACGGGAAAATAAACACGCAGGAGCCCATTGGTGATTCGAGAATTCATAACACTAGGTATTAAACACGAAGGAATCCGTAGAATTTTTAGGTAACCGTTTTGATTTAAAAAATATGCATCTGAATATTCTAACTTTAAATTTAAAATATGAAGTACAATGAATAGTATAAAAACACGTCTAACTTTTTAATGAAAAAAAACTCTTGCGTTGAGGTATTGGTAGCGTAATTAATGTGATATTTGTATTAAATTATTAAATTTAGCCATATATAACATTAGTTTTATTAACATTGTTTCGAAAATTAAATTTTAACTCATGTATCAATGTTTTTTTTTACTAATATGAAATTCCATGAAAAAAAAACGTTTTGGCAAGCTATGGACATGTTAAAGATATCTACTAAATATACAACTTACTGCCTAATTTAAGATTATCAGTTTGAGTTTTGTTAACACATTGTATTACATAATTTAACAGTATTTCATATACTGTAAATCTCTAGTTTTTAAATAACATATAAAGTACATAAAATCCGATTTATTTATATGTGTTGTATTTTTCCAAATACGATATCGTATTTAAAGGATTGTGTGTTTACAAACAAGATAATGTTCGTCACAAAAAAATTACTTTCATATGAGCGGTTAGAAAAAGAAAATTTCATAATTTAAAAAAAAAAAAAATCAAAATAGCTTACCTTATATTTCGAATGCATGTATATATTATATATATATATATATATATATATATATATATATATATATATATATATATATATATATATATATATATATATATATATATATATATATATATATATATATATATATATATATATATATATATATATATATATATGTATATATATATATATATATTGAAAATAGAAGTAGCTTCCATAAAACACCCATATGCTTTAGATTTGAGAAAAAAATCAATATTGAATATTTCTATGAATTTAAAGTTTATGTGTTTTGCTAGAAAAACAGGAAATTCATGCAAGTCAGTCAGCTACGTCGGATGGTTAACAAATATTTTTACGATTCATGACAATAAAGTTTTAAATTCATAATAATAAATATATAGTGCTGCCATCTATTAACCGTCATGGACAATATTTCCACACATTGGAAAACGTACAATAAAAAAAATGTCAAAATGTAGGTAGGAAAAAATTAATATGTCTAAAAATGCAGAAGAAGATTATCAATAATAATTGTTTTTTTGTAAAATACGGCTGTCAACTACTTTAAATTCAATTAATAGCATTTATTTATCATAACTTACAGATAGTTTATACACTTCGTGATAGATGGCAGCACTAGAAAAATGGTTTAATAATGTTAAATAAAGTCTAAAACCGCTAAATGTCTCTTATTTAATAGGTTACTCCATAAGGTTCATTCCGATTTCTACGTTGCTGTGTACCAGTAAGTATAAAATTGTGAAACAATCTTCAGACAGCATGTCTATATTAAAACATTTAATAAAATACCATATATTATAATCATTATGTTTCACAAACAAAACTTGGGTGTATATTGTAGCCTTAAATTCCTGATAGAACCTGCATATACTGTTATTTTTTAAATGTTTTAAATATCATTTATATAATTAATAAAATTATTATTAATTGTAAAATCCACGAAATACTGTACAATGCATGTTTTTTTTATTTTAAATATACTGTTATTTAAAAATGTGTTTAACTAAAGGAACGTAATAAACAAATAAAATATATTTCTAGCGTATAAAAATTATATTGTTTATTGCATTTTTCAATTTTTTTTAAATTAAATATTTCAGAATTAAATTTAGAAATGTATATTTAAATTTATCAATGAATAACGTGTTTAAATTTATCATCACGTCTAGTTTTGTTTTTCAAATGTTTTCTATAAAATAATCAACATTCATAATATAATTAAACTATTGAAAATTGTGATCCTACTTTTTGTGATCCTATTTAAAATTACAAAACATATTAATTTACAATAGTATGTATATATTTTCTGTGGTAGGGCATTTTATTGTTTTTCACTTTACAAAAAGTTCGATATTTTAAAAATAATTCAAAAAGCAATCATTGAGTGGCTTGTAATAACGAAATTTTTTTTAACAAATTGGATTTTTAATAACCATTTAACCATAAATCATTTTCAAGTATGTTTTTAATTTGTACGATGTATCCATTTTTAACATTATAATTGTGACACAAATGTAATTTATTTTATGGTGTATTTTTTTATAATAAAAATAATCATAGATGGCGACACTAAACGGGAAATTGAAGCCTCCATTTTCAAGCTTTATTATATTGTGTTGCCATCTGTTACACTAAAAGATGACGAATTCTAAATTTATTTAACAAAATTACACATAAAAACAATTAAAATAAATTTATTATAAAGCATAAACAATAATCAAGTATTGTTTTTAATTTTAGCGTGTATCCAATTATTATATTGATTACTTATTTAATCAATGATACACCACATAATTACTGAAAACGTTACATTTGTTAATGTAAATTATTGCTTTCAAATATAAAGTACATAAATAATCAAGTATTGTATTTAGTTGCTGGGTGTATTCAATTATTAAATTGATAACTTTTAACAATTAGTGATACAACACTTACTATATTACTGTAAACGGTTCATTTATTAATGCCATTGCTTTAAAATATAAAATTTCTAAACAATAATCAAATATTGTTTTTGATTTCAGCGTGTATCCAATTATTATATTGAAAACTTATATAATCAATGATACAAGACTTATTGTAAAGATAGATTACTGTTACAAGATTACTGTAAATGTTACATTAATTAATGTAAATTATTGCCATAAAATATAAAATATTATAAGTCATAAGAATCAAATTGAAAATAATACATGCACTATTAATATTAATAAATATCGTATTTGCTATTTTTGAAGAGTAGTTATGTCTAAATAAATAATTTCCTAAATGATTCTAATAAACCAATCATCCCTTAAAAAATATTTCATTTATTACTTATTTGCTATGATATCTATATATATAAATGCGAAAACCCCACTCATTCACTCATCACTAATTCTCCAAATTCCCGTATACCTATGAAGAACAAATTTGGCAAATTCGTTACTTATACCTTAAATAGGAAAAGCAAGCTATTTGTGTTCCTATCGAACGTATTTAAGGGGGTGTAAAACCCTTTTTTCGATGTTAGTAACGTGGGGTTCACTTCATACACCGGATACTCCCGCTTAGGCTGGTGTGATCACTTTAGCCTGACTGGCAGAGTGTCGGCGTAGCAAGCAGAAGTTCCTTGGTTCGATACCGAGTGTAGCCAAATGGTTTATACTGGAACGGTAACAACGTTAGTTTGGGAATCTATTAAAATATGGATGTTAATCAACGGGAGTGTAGTATGTATATCCGCATTATCGTACAGCCAACTTCTATATATTATTAATCTTGCGGGACTTTGCTAATAAAATTTCGTTACAAATTGTATCTTTTAATACTGTGGTTCCCTCTGATGGGTGACAAATTAAGAATATTATTTGTTTCGCTTATAAATATTATATTTGTATCTATTTTGTAAGTTATTTCCTTTTCGTGCGTAGAATGGGTATTTCAGCTAGTATTTTATAAATCATGATGGATAATGCAAATATAAATTAGCAATTATAATACTGTAGAACCACATTTTAAAAGACTAATAGGAGTTAAAGTTTGTTCGTTAAATCCTAATACACTGCATTAATCTTTTGAACAGGAATATCACTGTTCATGTTGATAGGTTGAAATTCATTGGATAGAAAAAAATAATATTTTTTCCCGCTTGGTCTGTTTACTACTTATTTCTTCAATTAATAACTTTAAAAAATATATAAATATTCATGCTATACAAACACATTTTTATTTAGTAAATTGTTCGACATATTGAATAACAAAATTTGTCTTCAACCTTTGGATCAACTGGATCTTAAACCTCTCGAACATTTAATTTTTTACAATTTTTTTAATGTTTGTTATAAACGACTTCCTTTAGTCCGTTATAATGATATTTAATTATATTTTATACAGTTTCTATAAA
Source organism: Troglohyphantes excavatus (assembly GCA_963932185.1). NCBI lineage: Eukaryota > Metazoa > Arthropoda > Arachnida > Araneae > Linyphiidae > Troglohyphantes > Troglohyphantes excavatus. Next base: position 56,115,990 of record OZ010674.1, on the reverse strand, counting down.
CTTTTTTGGGATATTGAAATTTTAAAGGAAACATTTTTACAATTAAGGGAGATCCGAGCCCCAAATCCTAATTTGTTTATTAATGAATTCAGACATACCATTTTTTTTAATATTATTAGAACATCTTTTTCTAAACAATAATCAAAAACAAAAATATATTTAAAAAAATTATTCCTCTTTTAATTTTTAATGTTTGAATTTTTTTAAGTGATTAAATAACGTCAAGGTACATACTATAAACGTATGTATAGACTTTTGCAGATTTGTGTTTTAATTGTCTTCAAAAATTTATTTTAAGTTCAAAACCCAAAAAATTTTCAATTTTTTAAGTTCAATAATTTGTAAAAAAATAATTTATAACTTAATTTAAAAAAGCTATACATACGTTTATAAAACAAATATAAGAGCTTCAAAAACTAGTAACAGTTTAGTTTTAAGTTAATTATTAATAAAGCCTTAGCATTTTAAACGTGACCAAAATTTTAAAAAAATATTTTGAGAAAATGACAATTGTTGCAGACGAAAAGTATGTAGATAGATGATAAATGGTATATAAACATCTAAACAAACATATGTTATGTTTCTTTTACCGTTTTGAAATTTTGTACACACCTTCTTAAGTACGTTTAGCATCGTTTTACGAAGAAAAACAAATTTAGCAATTTTTTCGGATTTTGGGGCTCGGGTCCTGAAATTACATGTTTGAAGTAAATATGATATGATAAGGTAGAAAAAATGCATACAAAAAACTCGATTTTTTTTTAATTTAAAGTTCAATTTCCCTCTCTCTGGGCATAAATTTGTAAAATTATAAATACTTAAAATCATTTATTGGTATTAACATTAAACAATATTTATAGACTGATTACTTAAATTATAACATAACTCATATTTAACGAAACTTTTTTAAGTTTGAACTTACACTAAAATAGATAAACGGAAAATGTTATATTATGATATAAAATGTAAAAATAATATTATGTTTATATATGTCCCATGTTATTTAGATACTAACTTATAAATAAGATTTTAAAAATATTTGTTTCTGTGCTAAATCTATAAATTTAATTAAATAATAAAACATTAATTAGTTTCTAGGTCTAAAATGATTCATAATTTAAGCTCACGATAACAGTTACAAAAGTTTAGATTTTTATTAATAAGCATTATATTTTACTCAAATAAATAAGTTCAAATACACTAGTGTAGATGCTAATTTTGTACAGTAAAAAAATTAAAAAATTCAAATTTATACATATAAGTAAAAAATTAAATGTATGTATAAAGGATTTCAAATGATGATTTAACAGCCGTGCTATCCTTTAAATTCTACTGTTAAACAAACTTGAAACATAATTAAAGTTATGGATAACACAATTACTAATTAATTTAAAAATAAAAGTTTGTTTTAAGAACTAAGCGGATATAATAATATCGAATTTGCAAAAAAAAAACAGTTTAATGATATTTTTAGTATTTATTAAAAAAAAATTAATTTCAACTATAGCAACAAAAAACTATAGCAACTATAGCAAATGTAAAACTAATGTCAAAAATTTAAAAATTAATCATTACTTCCATCAAAGATTTTATTTACATTTTTTTTTCTTTTCTAAATCCGTTATAGATGTGTTAAATATTTGTGACAGTGTGCTGTCACACGTTGCAATTTTTATATAGGGATCTGGACTTTGTGCAATTTGGTCAGTTGGATAGACTGACTGTCGCTGGTTTTACTACTGTGTTACAATGTGGGGAGAGTTACATCACTGAATTTTTACGACCAGGAGGGGTGATCCAGAAGGGCGGAGCTAATGTCAATTGGTGGATTTGGTAATTCATGCAGAAATTCAGCCCCCATCCCAAGAGACCACCGTGGGAAGATTCAAGATTTTCCACCCCACTTACAAATTTGCCTTTGCCCAAGAAATACGAGTAAATTTTACTCCAACGACTCCCGTCCTCATGCGCAAATAAGGAATAGACCCGATGCCATGACCCAAGACGGCAGAGTTCCCACTTCATGACAACGCCACTGAAAGCCGGATCTCTACGAGGAATTGGAGGCCATCGCCCATGAAAGCCGGTTCTCGACGAGCCACTGGAGACCAACGCCACTGAAAGCCGGACCTCGACGAGCCACTGGCGACCAATGAACCACCGCAGACGGTAGCTCTCCTCCGCAGTTCACGTAAGAGTCAGTTTAGCATAATATTACACATAACCCCCCCAACCCTAAGTTTATACTGCAATAATGAACTTAATTTGTTAATAAAGCACCACTTAAAATTTATGTGTATGATATGTATTTCTTCCACACCAACATTATTCATAATGCAACTAAACAAAAAAATAACACAACGCAAATCAAAATGTACTAACCACAACTTTACGACAATATTTATTGTGCATTACACTTTCTGTAACAATTAACGCATTAGTGGTATGTAACAATAAAGAACACAATTGTATACTATTTTCAATACGGTTTCTTATGTTTATATTTCAATTGCCATACTTTTATTCCTAACATTAATTGGATGTACATAATTTTAAATTGAATCTGATTTAATCATAAAATCCATAAAAAAAAGACACACAATGTTTCTAACTCAGTTATCACAGTAAGGATTTCCTTTAACAAGTAACATTCTTTCTTTTCTAATAGTGCATTTTAATTTCCAAAATAAACGAATGCACCTGGTATCTCTTTCCAGAAAATAACTAAAGTTAACAAGACGCTATCGTCTGAAACCAAACTAATTTAATTAATTCCATGCTATGACAATCCCTTTCAGGGGTATTCTGGGCTCATTCAATTTACGATTTTGAAGCCCAAAACATGAAGAAACAGTTGTTAAGAATGGTATTAGTAGATAATTTGGGGGAATTCGTTGTTTGAGGAAGTGATGCAATCAAGTGAATAGTATTTTATTAGTTTAAAATGTATTCTTGGAGTATTTTCTTATTTAGATATGTTGCGATGTATAAAATTTAAAAATAGGTCATTTGTACTAAAATAAAATTATTTATAAACTCAATTAAATTATTAACTCAACTAAACTATAATTTGTACGTGAGATCAGCGTACTGTACTGAAAATGTAATTGACGAAAAAAACGTCACATAACATAAACTTGTAGAAACATTTACTGCACTGTAATCCATATATATATATATATATATATATATATATATATATATATATATATATATATATATATATATATATATATAGTAATAGAGTTAATTGAATATAAATTAAAATTAAATGGTTTTCCTAGTGGCTTTGTAATTTCAACCTAGATCTTGATATATCAATTATTGAAAATGACAGGATTATTATTGGATTATTTGATAAAAGAAAATAATTTTTCTTTAATGTTATATCTTTGACGGATTGGTCCTCAAACATAAGTAATAGGGTACATAGAAATATTATTATTTCTTATTTAAATCGAATTCATAAAATATGCAACTCCAAACAGGGTTTGATTTCAGAGATCGAAATTCTTAAAAATAAACTAAAATTAAATGGTTTTCCTAGTGGTTTTGTAATTTCAATCCTTGATCCTTTTATGCTTTCGATCCTTGATCCTTGTGTAGCGGAGGCAAAGGCCTTGGTGAGTTAATTTATGTTTTACGTCATGTTAAATTGTTTATTCTTATTACAACTTTTATGTTTGCTGTCTTTTATTTTGCATTTTGGCAACTTGTGTCTTCTCTTGTGGGGTGTGTGCTTTTTGCTTGTTGTCTGATTTCGTAGTCCATTTTTGCTTTTCATTTGGTTTGTTGCTTTTCTGCTTCAGTAGGCGTCGGAGGTCTGGCTATGTTTTATGTTTCGAATATATTTTACGCTTAGCCATCAGAAACGCCTGCTAGCCTTTGTTGTTCTTCTCGGCCTCCTTTACGAAGAGAGTGGAACACTTTGACATGTATCTTTTTTGTAATTTATTCTCTTGCTTATCTTTCAGTATCTTTACTTGTATTTATATATATATATATATATATATATATATATATATATATATATATATATATATATATATATATATATATATATATATATATATATATATATATATATATATATATATATATATATATATATATATATGTGTTTTTTTTTTAATTATTCATTTTTATGTTGAAAACTGAATGTGGATGAAGACATAATATCGAATTAATATCTATATATAACTTAGATTACTTTTAGAAACATATCCAATAGAATACTTTCAGTCTCTCCATAAACTACCGGATACAAATTCAAATTTTAATCAATTACCCTTAATAAACTCAGTAAAGTCTAGACATACACTGAATTCTACTGCAGTTGATCAAATTAAAGCGATCCCTTTAGTATCCGACTCGAGCAGTCGGCCCGGAACAAATATTAGAGGAAGGAAACCCATTTTACCGTACAAAAATAAGTTTTAAGTTTGTCGACGGTAAGTTTTAAGACGTGCGAGTAAAGGGACAAGAGGGAAGAAGTGATAAAATGATCCTTTTAAGAACTATCTCTAATTGCTTTCTCGTTTCAAAGATGGAGCTGCATCCCAAGAAAGTCCGTCTTTGGGGACCGGATGCGTACTAAAAGTTTCTTGAATGTAAATAATGTTTACGAGTTGAGTTGGGAACAGTGAGGGGGAGTCAGTTTTAAATCTAATTGCTCCAGTAAAATTTATTGGTGTTTATATACATGCGGGAGATTCCACGAGGATATGTTATTTTGTTGCGGATGTGTGTATGTTTAAGTCTTAAATTAATGAAGTTTTATATGAGGTAAATTGTTTGGTTAAGTTTGTTTGGCTAAGAGCTTTTTAAATATAATGGGATATATGAAATAGTCAGCTAAAGCGAGAATACACTTTTTGTATGTTATGAATAAAAAAAATTCAAATAACATTTGCGCTTACAAACAATTTATATAATACTGTTGAATTAACGAATTTGAGATATTTTCTTACATTGGGATATATAATAAAGATTCATTTGACTTATTTCTTTCATTTTACATATTTCATTTTACCGTTTTTTTTCTACGTATGTGTGCAAAACATATTAGCATAAGCACATGATCAATCATTTAAAAAAATTATAATTTTTCTTTTTAAAAATAAAACAATACAAAAAAGTCACCTTCCTTATTTTTGATAAAATCAAGAAATTATTTTCTGTAAAACAATATTTTTTTTTAATAAACAAAATAATGGGTCGAGCAAACTTTTTTCTCTGCAGATATTTAGTATATGCAAAAATTATTTTTGTGAAAAATATTTGACAAACAAAATCAATAATTTCACAGGCCAAACTATTTAAAAATATATGAAAATACATATAATCTACATAATATTAATCCGTGAATATAAATGAAATTCATATGTTTGAAAATACACCGTAGAAATTTTTTAGCAGTTTCTTTAAAAAGATCTGAACTTATAATCAATTTAAACTTGATCAAATATTAAAAGTCAACATTGAGAAAAATGGGTACAAAGTTACGTATTCAGAAATTGTTTACCAAAGGTTAATGTTGATTCGAAAAAATAATATTCATACTTAACCTATATATATATAAATCTGGTGTTGTTCGATTAAAAATAAAATGAACTAATTTTTAAAGTGACAGACTATTTCTGGATATGTTTGATGATAATGTGTCCCATACCCTCTTAAAAAGTAGAAGTAGTACAACTGTTTCAATTAAAATAATAATTCTACATCATAAAATAATTTGCTAACGTTTATTTAAATTTAAACTTGATCAAATATAAAAAGTCAACATTGAGAAAAATGAGTTCAAAGTAACGTATTCAGGCAATTTTGTACAAAAACTTATTATCCATTCGAAAAAATAATTTGTTGCACTTAACATAGATATATAAATTTGGTGTTGTTCGATTAAAAATAAAATGAACTACTTTTTATAGTAATACAATATTTTTGGATATGTTTGATGATAATGTGTCCCATACCCTCTTAAAAAGTAGAAGTAGTACAACTGTTTCAATTAAAATAATAATTCTACATCATAAAATAATTTGCTAACGTTTATTTAAATTTAAACTTGATCAAATATAAAAAGTCAACATTGAGAAAAATGAGTTCAAAGTAACGTATTCAGGCAATTTTGTACAAAAACTTATTATCCATTCGAAAAAATAATTTGTTGCACTTAACATAGATATATAAATTTGGTGTTGTTCGATTAAAAATAAAATGAACTACTTTTTATAGTAATACAATATTTTTGGATATGTTTGATGATAATGTGTCCCATACCCTCTTAAAAAGTAGAAGTAGTACAACTGTTTCAATTAAAATAATAATTCTACATCATAAAATAATTTGCTAACGTTTATTTAAATTTAAACTTGATCAAATATAAAAAGTCAACATTGAGAAAAATGAGTTCAAAGTAACGTATTCAGGCAATTTTGTACAAAAACTTATTATCCATTCGAAAAAATAATTTGTTGCACTTAACGTAGATATATAAATTTGGTGTTGTTCGATTAAAAATAAAATGAACTACTTTTTATAGTAATACAATATTTTTGGATATGTTTGATGATAATGTGTCCCATACCCTCTTAAAAAGTAGAAGTAGTAAAACTGTTTCAATTAAAATAATAATTCTACATCATAAAATAATTTGCTAACGTTTATTTAAATTTAAACTTGATCAAATATAAAAAGTCAACATTGAGAAAAATGAGTTCAAAGTAACGTATTCAGGCAATTTTGTACAAAAACTTATTATCCATTCGAAAAAATAATTTGTTGCACTTAACATAGATATATAAATTTGGTGTTGTTCGATTAAAAATAAAATGAACTACTTTTTATAGTAATACAATATTTTTGGATATGTTTGATGATAATGTGTCCCATACCCTCTTAAAAAGTAGAAGTAGTAAAACTGTTTCAATTAAAATAATAATTCTACATCATAAAATAATTTGCTAACGTGTATTTAAATTTAAACTTGATCAAATATAAAAAGTCAACATTGAGAAAAATGAGTTCAAAATAACGTATTCAGGCAATTTTGTACAAAAACTTATTATCCATTCGAAAAAATAATTAGTTGCACTTAATGTAGATATATAAATTTTTCGTTGTTCGATTAAAAATAAAATGAACTACTTTTTATAGTAATACAATATTTTTGGATATGTTTGATGATAATGTGTCCCATACCCTCTTAAAAAGTAGAAGTGGTACAGCTGTTTCAATTAAAATAATTATTCTACATCATAAACGAATTTGCTGATCAACTATAAAAAAGTGAACATTGAGAAAGATGAGCTCAAAGTTACGTATTCAGGCAATTGTTTACCAAAGGTTAATGTTAATTCGAAAAAATAATTAGTTGTATTTTACGTAGATATATAATTTTGGTGTTGTTAGATTAAAAATAAAATGAACTCATGTTTAAATTGACACAATATTTTTGGATATGTTTGATGATAATGTGTCCCATACCCTCTTAAAAAGTACAAATAGTACAACTGTTTCAATTAAAATATATTATACTACATCATAAACGAACCTGTATTATACTAACTGTGACACTTAAAAAAAATAACAAAAAAGTTGTGTGTTAATATCCTCAAATTGTACCAAATACAAAGTAAAGATAATACATGTTTTTAATACATTGTACAAAATATGCAATTTTGTGGCAGCAGTTTGACCGGATTTTCTAACATAACTACTAACATACCACTGATTTGATATTATAAGTTATCTAGTTTTCTAACATGGCGTTATTATTAAATTACTTAAATTATATATCTATCAAATACAAGCACATATTTTGAGTGGGATTTCAAATGTCCACATATTTATTAAACCAAGAATTTGAATATCATAATACACTGTTAAAAAATTAAGTTTAACAATGTACCATATCTTGGGGCAGAACGGAGGTCTACAGCAAATTACGCCACATTATGGTGGAATCTAGGTTGAAGCAAAAATCCTATATCGGAAAAAGGGGGTGGTTTCACCAATCATTATTTAACTGCAAACGAAATTTTCGCTCTCTCTACATCAATTAGCCGAGGAATCTCCTCCAAGAAAGACAACGACGAACAAGGACCTACGCGTCCCAGTGGATAAAGACGTTCAGCTATGAATCAGAGGCCTCCACGTTCGAGCCCGATCGGTGGACTACACAAAGAAAAGTAAAAAAGTTGTGATCTTGGGATCGGAAGGTTTCCATCTTCTATACGAAAATACTACTACTAATATACTAATATATACTAAGAAAACTCGAATTTTGAGTTTTGGTGCAACGTTTCGCGACTAAATGGTATCCGTTGTAGCACCATAAAATGGTGAAACTATGCACTAAATGTTGATTGCAGCTAAATGGGTACCAAATGTTGGTGCAATGTCGTAATAATTTCTAACAGTGTAGTCAATTTTAAAAACTCCCCTTTAAAGTTTAACCTTAATGCGTTCTTTTCCAAAAGTCTGATTAGTTATGGGACATGCAAATCATAATTCCAATTTAATTAAGTTTATTTTATTTCATTTCACATTTAGTATAGTTTCTTAATTTGATTTATAATGCGACAAGTTACACTCTCCCAAAACTCAGGAAACTTCTAAATCCCATGTAATATCCGCAAAACCAAGTTAGATTTATCCACATCCCGAAACTCATTCAGTTTATTAGATATCAGGACTCAAGATCTCTCCCATTGCTTAACATACATTCGACGACTTCCCCTGGACCAGTTCAATTATCTGAATGCTATTAAATCCAGAAACCATTTGAACCATCCAAGGAAATAGTTTTGATTTCTCATGGTCGTAATTAGATGTAATTCCATTAAAACCTTTATGGGGGGGGGGGGGGAACGGATGCTTTCAAAATTTACTCGCACTCGCATAAATCATTTTGTAATTAACGAAATTAGAATGGGAAAAATTGTTGTTCGGAGTTAGTGTTAATGGTATAGGGGTTAGTACGAATGCAAAGTATTTTAAGACTTTTGGGATAAAGTAAGTTAATAATATTTATTATAAATATAGTTTTGAGAAAACATATTATACGCACACTTTATGAAATCAGGTAACATTTAATAAAGATAAGTATTTAATATTTCACTTAATTATAGCAACATTGTAAATAATTAATCCTATGCCCATTAAAACTATCAAACATTTTAGAAAAAATATTTGTGGAAGTAAGCTGGAAATTTATTATTAATATAGTTTTGAGGAACTCTATGGTGGGGATACATTATGATATTAATAACCATTTAATAAAGTTTACTATATGAAATTTTACTTATGTATGTCAAAATAATTCATTAATTTTCAGCTCATTAAAACTATCAAATATTTTAGGAAAGTAATTTTGTAAGTTTCCTCCAAATTAGTATAATCTGCCGGATACGGACGTATATACTCGCTCGTGTGTCTCCGGATTTCTCAGTTGAACACATAACATAATAGTTAAAGAAATATCTACTATGAAAGTTTAAAAAAAATTAAAACAAGGGTTTATGACTTTTAAAAGTGTTATTTTCTTTCAAAATTCACCCGTACTCGCGTAACTTATTTCGTAATTAACGAAATTAGAATGGGAAAAATTATTGTTCAGAGTTAGTGTTAATGACATAGGGGTTAGCATGAGCGCAAAGTATTTAAGACTTTTGGGATAAAGTAAGTTAAGAATATTTATAATAAATATAGTTTTGAGGAAATATATAGTAAGTACACAATATTCTGTCAGTTAAGATTTAATAGAGATTAGTATTTAAAATTTTACTTAATTATGACAACATCATTAATAAATAATCCTTGGCACATTAAAACTATCAAATATTTTAGGAAAATAATTTTGTAAGTATCAAATTCAGTATCACCTGTTGGACGTCAGTGTATCTCCAGTTTTTCCATCAGTCCTTCCACAGCGCTTTCAGAACTCTTTGTCCTCCCCCCCCCCCCCCAAAGCGACATTTTCGCCCCCTCCCCTCTCACTTCCGTTTAGGACTTAACCATTGCCCAACAGGCAGGGCAAATATTAAGTCCTTATCTCCCTCTCACTATAAGAAAAATACCATTTTTGCAAAAACTACATTATATGCACATTATCAGCCATCCTGTGGATTATTAAAGGCTTTAAATTAACAATTTAAAATATATGCAATAATTTTTTTTAAAGGCTATTTTAACCAATTCAATGAGAATAAATCATAATAATTATATCTCGATTTACACTAATAAATAAATGAATTAAAAAATATTGAAGTGACATGGAATGAGGAATCACTTTGAAGAAATAGACGTAATACTTATGAACTGTTTTTATTTTATTTTGAAATAAAAGAATTTGCATTATATATTTAAAAATCAAAGTTTAAATTTTTTTTAACTATTTTCTAACTGTTCATCATACTTCTAATTTACGAATAAAGCATGCAATATTGAACTTTCATCATATATGTATGCGAACTTATATGTATTCAAAATTTTCCTTAAAAACGTCTTTGAATGTAGTACAATAAAATTTAACTCGCATTTTTAACTATTGCAAAATTAAATTATTCCTCATAAGACACTAGGATGCCGCTTAAAATGTCCCTCTTGTAAAATAAATACTTAATGACTCCATCTTCATTCCACCATGATGAAAAGACAAAATCGGAGCCCCCCCCCCCCCCCCCCAAAAAAAAAAAAATAAAAAAAATAAGCGAAATATACAATTATCAAACGAACGAGAAAAATATATATGCATGAGAACTCATTTGCATTCCAACTTTTCTAAAAAAGTATTTAGAAGTAATACAATGAAATTTAAATTGCATACTTAAATATCGCATTATTAAATTATTCCTCAAAAGACGATAAAATGTCGCTTAAAATGTCCCTCTTATAAAATAAATACTTAATAAATCCATTCTTATTTCAGCATGATGAAACGACACAATTGGAGCCCAAATAATAAGAGAAATTTACAATTATAAACCTAACGTGGAAAATACATATGTATGAGAACTCATATGTATTCCAAATTTTCTAAAAGAAGTCTTTAAAGGTAATACAATGAAATTTAAATTCCATTCTTAAATATCGCTTAATTAAATTATTCCTCAGAAGACGATAAGATGTCGCTTAAAATGTCCCTCTCATAAAATAAATACTAACCATGCTCATTTCACCATGATGAAACGACAAAATAAGAGCCTCAAAAAATAAGCAAAATATACAATAGCCAAACAAACAAGAAAAAACATATGCATAAGAACTCATATGCATTCCAACTTTTCTAAAAAGTCTTTAAATGTAATACAATGCAATTTAAATTACATACTTATTAAACTATTCCTAAAAAGACGATAAGATGTGGCTTAAAATGTCTATCTTATAATAAAATAAATACTTAATAACTCCATCTTCATTCCACCATGATGAAACGACTCAATCGGAGGCCCCCCCAAAAAATAAGCGAAATATACAATTATCAAACGAACGAGAAAAAGATGCCAGCGAAACCCTTTCAATCAGACTGTCGTATCTCGCTTCACCGAACTACAAATTGAATCAGTAAAAACTGGATCACTAATTTAAAAAGAAAAAAAAAATCTGAATAAAAGCTGCCTCGGAAAGAAATCTGCCAGGTAATTACTTTTTGATGCAATTTCAGTCGTTCGGTAATTCAAAGGTGCCGCTCGACCAATAAGAAAATTCCACCAGACGAAAAAGGTCGCCATTTGCTCGAGGACTATCTTGTTGATTGGAAGGCAAGATAGGCTTAGTGGGGATGTGACGAGGTAGAATTGAAATCGATTGCGACTACCCCCCCCCCCTGCCCTACCCCCCACTGCACCCCCTTCCCCCCCCCACTGTGCACTCCCCCCCCCTATGTCTTTTCATGACACTACCTGGAAAAGAAGTTTTCTTTCGGTGGCTGAGACACATCTTTCTTGATTGTTAGACTACCGCGTTTCTTATGGTAAAAGTTTAAGTTAAGATATGGGGCTTTCATGTGATCTATATCACAAATATCCGAAAATGAATTAATGCCGCTATATTAGGGGACAACCTAAGTTGAACCTGAAACGGGAGCTATGATATGTATAAATATTCAATTGCAAGTTTTCAATTGTATAATTATTCAACTCAAGTTAGGTTGTCCTCGAGTATAGTTCTATTATATTTCCGAATTGAGTGGGCCCTAGTTTAGTACACTGTAAAATATATATGTTCAACGTTGCACCATATATTGTTGCTCTGTAGCAACTTACATCCTATTATGGGGCAATCTAGGTTAAACCAAAAGTCTTTGATCGATGGTAGCGTAGATTTTACCAAAAAAATGGGTGGGGGGTCTTCCATGGGATGTATATCACAAATATCCGAAACTGAATTAATGCCGCTATACTCGGGGACAACATAAGTTGAACCTGAAGCGGAAGCTATGATATGTATAAATATTCAATTGCAAGTTTTCAATTGTATAATTATTCAACTCAAGTTAGGTTGTCCTCGAGTATAGTTCTATTATATTTCCGAATTGAATGGGCCCTAGTTTAGTACACTGTAAAATATATATGTTCAACGTTGCACCATATATTGTTGCTCTGTAGCAACTTACATCCTATTATGGGGCAATCTAGGTTAAACCAAAAGTCTTTGATCGATGGTAGCGTAGATTTTACCAAAAAAATGGGTGGGGGGTCTTCCATGGGATGTATATCACAAATATCCGAAACTGAATTAATGCCGCTATACTCGGGGACAACATAAGTTGAACCTGAAGCGGAAGCTATGATATGTATAAATATTCAATTGCATTAGGCTCAACTTAAAGCCCTTGTATAGTTCTATTATTTTCCCGAATTGTATGGGCCCTAGTTTAGTACACATGCAAAAAATACCAGTTCAACGTTGCACCATATCTTGGTGCTCTGCAGCAACTTACACCATATTATGGTGCAATCTAGGTTGAACCAAAAATATTTGACGGAGAATAGCGCAGATTTTATCAAAAAAAATGCTTCAATTTCCTAAACTGCAACCGAAACCTTCGCTGAATCTACAACCTGAATCCTCAATCCTCTTGTAACCTTTACAGGGCGGGTGGCCCATATTTCGTCCAAAATCCCATGTTAAAATCAAACACCCGCCTTCTAAAGGTGGGTCCGGTTGCCCAGTGGATACCTGGTAATCAGACTTACATTACTGTCCTAACAGAACTGTTAAAAATAGGTACTCAAAAATAAGTAAAAAATAATCACTTTTAATTACATTCGATGTTTGTTATGGGCTCCGAATACATATTTCAATTTTGAGAAGACATGTACTCGAAAATCAGCCCAATGAAAAAAACGAGAAGGTGCTAGCCTACATAGGCTGGCTTCATAAATCGCCTTTAATAAATATCGACAATTACAATTAAGATTTACGGGAAATCGAACCCAGATAATTATATTAGACACCACAGTCCAAAATCTTAGCCGTTATACTACCTGGGCGATTTGAAGTATTTATAAACAAAAGAAATGTTGAAAAGTGTGTGCCAAAAGAATGGGAAGCAATATAATTGAATTGTAATAACTCCATTTAAGCAATCATTCAACATCAAATAATTTAGAAAAACATCTACTAAACAACTATTTTAAGGTCGCTTTGTTAAGATATATTTTACAGAAGCTGATGTTAGCCATTTTAAATAACACTTATCATTTTTCAGAAATTACGATTACTTAAAATTGAGTACGTCATCGCTCATTTACGATGCGATTGTACTCAAAGAAAAATAATAGGCTCAGATATTCATTTTTAAGTACCTTTTTTTACAGTGAGTTGCGTCAACAGCCCACGCCTTGGTTACTGAACGCAATTGGTGGAAAAGTTATGTAACTCTGACATCAATGTATCTTAAAGCATTATGATTCCAAACGGAAGACTAGGAATGAATGGGTTAAAAACATTGTAGTTCATAAGGACTATGGAATTACAATGTAATAATATAATATCGACAGAAAAATTGGCACAGTTATATTTCAAAAAATATATTTTCCTAAAAGTGGTGTCGTAAAGTTGTGGTTAGTACATTTTTATTTGCGTTGTGTTATTTTTTTGTTTAGTTGCATTATGAATAATGTTGGTGTGGAAGAAATACATATCATACACATCAATTTTAAGCGGTGCTTTATTAACAAATTAAGTTCATTATTGCAGTAAAAACTTAGGGTTGGGGGTTACGTGTAATATTATGCTAAACTGACTCTTATGTGAACTGTGGAGGAGAGCTACCGTCTGCGGTGATTCCTTGGTCTCCAGTGGCTCGTTGTGGACCGGCTTGCAGGGGCGTTGGTCTCCAGTGGCTCGTAGTGGACCGGCTTTCAGGGGCTTTGGTCTCCAGTGGCTCATAGTGGACCGGCGTTCAGGGGCGTTATCATGAAGTGGGGACTCTGCCGTCTTGGGACATGACATCGGGACTTTTCCTTCGTAACATGACATCGGGACTTTTCCTTCGTAACATGGCATCGGGACTTTTCCTGTGTTGCTCATGGATTCGGGAGTCGATGCGTTAAAATTCACTTGTCTTTCATGGTGAAGCGCAAAGTCGTAAGTGGGGTGGAAAATCTTGAATTTTCCCACGGTGGTCTCTTGGTGTCGGGGCTGAAATTCTGCATGAATTACCATACCCACCAATTGAGATTAGCTCCGCCCTTCTGGACAACCCCTCCTAACCAATCCTGGTGTGGTCGTAAAATAGCTTAGTGACGTAACTCTCCCCACATTGTAACACAGTAATAAAACCGACGACAGTCAGTCTAGCCAACTGACCAAATTGCACAAAGTACAGTATATGTCAGATCCCTATATAAAAATTTCAATGTGTGACAGCACACTGTCACAAGTGGGTGCATTTTTACATAAAACATTCCATGATGTTGTTTCAAATATGATTTTTATGGCATCTAAAATCTCGAAACATACGCTCTAGAAAAACAGCAACAGAGCAAAATCTGTAAACCATTATTTTTTATCCGAAAACAAATTACCCTCTTCGCCAGCCAACTTTTATGAAGGATTAGCATATAAAAAACTTCCTCCCACTTCTTAAAACTAATCAACAAAGACAAAGAAAAAACACTAAAAGACCTTCCATAATTTGTTGTCGCCATCCTCGCCAATCCCGCACGCACTTAACGATCACAGCGAGACTTTTCACGCCAAGTTGATTATCATGACGTCCTAATGAAACCATAATACACGGAACACAGCCCCGGAATCGCCCAAATAAATTACTTCTTGATAGCATCGTCTTCTGAATAATGAATATATTTTGCCTCGGTCTTCTATCCGTGATTTCGCATATAATTTCCGGGGGCCACGCGTATTATGTATGCAAATACGTCCGTGGAATTAGTTGGATCGGGGGATAACGAAGTTATAGACGTGGTCTTTCCCCTGAAGAAAGTACCAGAAGGGAATTGTTATGGGCTTTGAGGTGGTAATGTCTTGTTTATAAGGGTGCTGTAAACACACGGGAAGGGATTTTAGGGGGAAACCGTGTAAATTCTGGTGGAGAAAAGGGATTTAGAAATGTTTTGTGTCCTAAAGTGGGGCTTGTTTAAAAAGGTTAGGGATTTATGTGTAGGGTAATGGGTTTAATTTTGTTCTGCATGGAAATGATAGTTGGATTAAAAATATGTACTTAATTTGTATTGGAAATTCCTTTGTGTATTATTTTTAATTGCAAAAATAGAAAGTAAACCAAAGGTACTTTTTGGATTAGTAACAGATTAAATTGTAACAATAGAAAATGTAAAAAACAAAAGTTATGTCTTTGGAACTTATCACAATGTAAATAGTAAACATGGAAATTATAATAATGTAAATAATAAAATATCAAATTCTAACAATGGTCATTGTAAAAATTGATTTTATAACAATGGAAATTATAACTTTGAGAATTATTACAATAGGAAATGTAAAAAAACAAAAGTTATGTCTTTGGGGCTTATAACAATGTAAATAGTAAAAATTGAAATTATAAGAATGTAAATAATAAAAATGTAAATTCTAACAATGGTCATTGTAAAAATTGATATTATAACAATGGAAATTATAACAATGAGAATTATTACAATGGAAATAGTAAAAATGAAAATTATAAAAATTTGAAATAGTAAAAATGGAAATTATAGTAATGGAAGTAGTAAATATGGAAACATTGAAAATGGAAATTATAATAAGGGGAATTGTAACAATAGAAATTGCAATAATCTAAATGATAATGAAATATTATCTATACTAGAGAATATTTTTAGCATGATTTAGTTGTGCAATGATTTTTCCATACACATTATAATTCCAAAGTACACACACTAAACTATTATACACAAGTGGCAGATGAATAATCTTCAGTTTCAGTAATTTTTACTCCGCGAAACCTGGAAAAGAAATTTTATAATTTATATTTCTAACATGATTTGATTTTTATCAATTGAATTTACTAGAATATCTGTGAGGATTTTCATTTGCTTCAATGCACATTATGAACAAAAATATGATTTATATTCAAATGAAAGATAATTATTATAAGGAGGAATATTTACTATATTAAGTTTTGCAAATATTGATATTTTTAATATTGATCTTTTTTCAATTTAAATAGATTTATGAGCTATATACAAGACAAATAAATATTAACATGATACATTAATCAACAACTATTAAATTGTTTTTTTAATTAATACTGTTAAATAGGAAATCAGCTTTAAAAACATTTTGTTGTGTCTAAGGATATTGGGCAGGTTTGTACTAGAAAAAAATAATATGTATTTTTTATATTTACAACCATATTAAATTGAATAGAATATATTTTATCAATTAATTTCATTATTTTCATTGTCCTTGCTTGTTTATTCTAGAATTCCCTATCAGTACAGTTTAATGAAAATATTCGCATTAATTTTAGTTTAACTTTTCAAATGTACTACTTAATTTATTAATATCACTTTATTTTCGGTCGATTGCAATAAAAACCACTAATATCACTTTATTTTCTATCGATTGCAATAAAAACAACTAATATCACTTTATTTTCTATCGATTGCAATAAAAACAACTAATATCACTATATTTTCTATCGATTGCAATAAAAACAACTAATATCACTATATTTTCTATCGATTGCAATAAAAACAACTAATATCACTTTATTTTCTATCGATTGAAATAATCTATATATTGCAATATAGATTATTACTATACCTTTGTATCAGTAACTTAATTAACACATTTAATTTGGCCTTATTCGACACATCATTTTGTTCATAATATAAAAGTAAAATTTCATTTGCCGCGTTTTAAACTAAACTCGTTATAATTTAATCAATTAATCAACTCCCCTTTATACAATATTATAATAAAAAATATATATATAGTTAAATTGAGTAAATAAAGTGCATTCACGCTCTTTAATAAAACTATTCTCCAAATAATCTTACCGCTAACTAATGCTACTTAAACAAATAACGTCATATTTTATAAAAATTGAATCAAACTACGCTGAACACTTAAAAGAAGACTCTTCAAATCTAAATTCTTCCCAAAGTGAATATTGAGCGGTGCATCTCGGTTCTCTCCAGAACATTGAAATTCTGAGAGAGCAAACAGTCCCAACGAGCTCTTCCGATTGTTCTAGCAACTAGAATTCAATTTCAAACTTCTGCGAACTGCGTCGTTAAGCAAGGGCCTTTTCTCCCACCATTGCGTCAGTATAAAAGGCCTGCTGGAACATGTCGACACTCTGTGTACTTAGAGACTACTCAGGATTCGGGTTGTAGTTATTTTGGTTATGTTGGTGCACTTAAAGCAGTTGAAAGGGAATACTGTATTGTATATCCTCATTTGAAAAGCTTTCTATTATGTGTATGTTTAAAAGATGTGTCGGGTTTAATTGTAATCAATGATTTGAAATAAGAAAATTGTTTTTAAAGTTAGCAGTTTATGTGATTGTGCATTGCCCTATGGTTCACTGAATTTCTTCTACTGCTTAAGGTCATGATATAAAATACATAGTTCAAATTTATTCCAAGCAAAATAAATTATATGTTAGTTTATTATTTATTTCAAGAGTTATTTGAAAGCTAATTGTTTAACCTAGGGACGTTCACGCTATTTTAGCAATTTTAAAATTGTTTTCACTCTTTTTTTATAGACTATTTTCTCTTTAATTTTCTCTAGACGCTAATTGGAATCAATGATTTGAAATAAGAAAATTATTTTTAAAGTTAACATTGTATTCTTGTACAATGCTCTATTAACTACATTTCTTTTACTGCTTAATGTCATGATATAAAATACATAGTTCAGATTTATTCAAAGAAAAGTAAAATATATGTTAATTTATTATTTGTTTCAAGAGTTATATGAAAGCTAATTGTTTAATCGAGTGACGTTCACGCTAATTTAGCAATTGTAAAATTTTTTCATTCTTTGGTAGACTAATTATTTTTCTCTAGGCGCTAATTGTAATCAATGATTTGAAATAAGAAAATTATTTTAAAGTTAGTATTGTATGCTTGTACAATGCTCTATTAACTCCATTTATTCAACTGCTTAAGGTCATGATATAAAATACATAGTTCATATTTATTCAAAGAAAAGTAAATTATATCTTAATTTATTATTTATTTCAAGAGTTATTTGAAAGCTAATTGTTTAACCTAGTGACGTTAACGATATTTTAGCAATTTTAAAGTTGTTTTCACTCTAATTATTTTTTTCTAGGCGTAAATTGTAATCAATGATTTGAAATAAGAAAAGTATTTTTAAAGTTAATATTTTATGCTTATACAATGCTCTTAATAACTATATTTCTTTTACTGCTTAAGTTCATGATATAAAATACATAGTTCAAATTTATTCCAAGCAAAATAAATTATATATTTTTTATTTTTTATTTCAAGAGTTGTTTGAAAGCTAATTGTTTAACCTAGTGACGTTCACGCTATTTTAGCAATTGTAAAATTGTTTTAACTCTTTGGCAGACTAATTATTTTTTTCTAGGCCTGCTCTAGGCGTTAATTATAATTAATGATTTGAAATAAGAAAATAATTTTTATAGTTAACATTGTATGCTTTTACAATGTTCTATTCACTACATTTCTTTTACTTCTTGATGTCATGATATAGAATACATAGTTCAAATTTATTCAGAGCAAAATAAAATATATGTTAATTTATTATTTATTTCAAGAGTTATATGAAAGCTACATGTTTAACCTAGTGACGTTCACGCGATTCTAGCAATTGTAAAATTGTTTTCACTCTTTGGTAGACTAATTATATTTCTAGGCGTGATCTAGGCGTTAATTGTAATCAATGAATTGAGCCAAGAAATAAAAATAATATTTAAAGTTGACATTGTATGCGATTGCACATGCCCTATTCACTGAATTTCTTCTACTGCTTATAGTCATGATATAAAATACACAGTTCAGATTTATTCAAAGTAAAGTAAATTATATTTTATATTATAATTTATGTTCTTATTGTTGTTTGTTGTTACTTATTATTATTGTTCATACCCATTCTAGAATATACCACAATAGGTCCACCAAATCATTCACTCTCAGGAAGTCTATCACCAGGGCAGGGTTCTTCTTAAGATCTTCACAACTCAGCCCCAAACAAGACATAATACAATAGGGCGAAGCCAGTACTTGCCCACATTTAGTGCACAGAGCGAAAGTCTTACATCCCCTGTCACAGGAGAGTGACCTAATATGCCCACTATATAATATTGTTAGGATGGTCTGTTCATTTCTTTCTCCCTTAAACTCCAATGGAACCTCCGGATGGATATCTCTGTACCAGACATAATTGCTAAATTTATTTTTCTTCATAAAAAGATGCTATACATACTTAAGAAGGTGTGTACCAAATTTCAAAACAATAAAAAGAAAAAAGAAAATATGTTTTTTAGATGTTTATATATCATTTATCATCTTTCTACACACTTTTTGTCTGCAACAATCGTCATGTACCCAAAATATTTTTTTCCGAATTTTCCAAAATCCGGAAAAATTGCTAAATTTGTTTTTCTTTATAAAAATATGCTATACAAACTTAAGAAGGTGTGTACCAAATTTAAAAAAAATATATATATATATATATGTTTTTTAGATGTTTATATACCATGTATCATCTTTCTACACACTGCACACACTTTTTGTCTGCAAAAATCGTCATTTACCCAAAATATTTTTTTCTGGATTTTCCAAAATCCGGAAAAAATGCTAAATTTGTTTTTTTTCATAAAACGATGCTAAATGTTCATAAGAAGGTGTGTACAAAATTTCAAAACAGTAAAAGAAACGGAACATACGTTTTTTAGATGTTTATATACCATTTATTATCTTTCTACACACTTTTTGTCTGCAGCAATCGTCATTTACCCAATATATATATTTTTTTATTTTCGTCACGTTTAAAATGCTAAGTCTTTGTAACTAATTAACTTAAAACTAAACTGTTAATAGTTTTTGAAGTTCTAATTTTTGTTTTATAAACGTATGAATAGCTTTTTTAAATTAAATTATAAATGATTTTTTCACGAATTATTAAACGTAAAATTTTTAATATTTTTTAGGTTTTGAACTTGAAATAAGTTTTAGAAAACTTTTAAAACCCAAATATGCAAAAGTCTTTTCATATGTCTATAGTACATACTTTGATGTTATTTAATCGACTAAAATTTTTTTTAAACATTAAAATTTGAAGGAGGACTAGTGTTTTTTTAAAAAAAAGTCTATTTAAGTTTAAAACACGCAATAAAAAACAAAAATAATTTTTTAAAATATATTTTTGTTTTTGATTATTGTTCAGAAAAAGATGTTCTAATAATATAAAAAATGGTATATCTGAATTCATTAATAAACAAATTAGGATTTGGGGCTCGGGTCTCCCTTAATCTTATTGTTTATTAATTATTTCACAAGTGTTATTTGAAAGTTAATTGTTTAACCTAATGACGTTCACGCTATTTTAGCAATTGTAAAGTTGTTTTCACAATTTAGAGGTCAAACTATTTTTTACCTATGTGTGCACTTTGATAATTTTACCGAAATTTTAATTCGTCGTTAAGAGATAGCTTTTTAAGGTATACATTAAAATATATTTTAAAAAAATTGTAAAATAGAGCATTTTTATCAGTTTAAAAACTGCATGTATTGGTGGAAAAACTGGAGGTCACTAGACGTGATATCACTTCCATGAGCGTCAGAGGGTTAAAAATTCAAATATCGTATTTGAATCTTATAATTCGCACCCATAACGTTCATATTCAAAACATTTCTTTGCGTATCTTATATTTTGTGTCCTTTTCATATTTATACTTATTTATGCTATACAAAATAAATCTAATAAAGACTACGAATACCATGTTTAGGGTAAGATTCAAAATTAACTAAAATTAGGAATACATATTACTGAGAAACCAACTTGTTATAATAAACACCCATTTCCTATTGTATAGCAGAATCCTGTGAAAATATATATATCGAGTATTTTCGATCACAACAAACAAAATATCAACCGTTTTCAGACTCATGCATACTGATGACGTCACGGAAGAAAATGCAGTGTCGGTGTAAGATGAAAATCCGTAATGCATATAAATTGATAGATAAGTAGTTCCATATCAGAACTCTTTTGCTTTGCAGATACGAAGGTGAAGAAATTATACAAAAGCCTTGGAAATATACATCACCGTTACTTTTTTTTTTCGTCCCTTTTCAGATATTTTTTCTTTCAAAATTGTATAATGCTTTTTTTTTTGAATAATTTATACTTCTCAATCTATAAACAGAGAGATACTGACAGAGTGAATAACATTCTTGCGTTATCCACGAACAATGCCGTAGTTGAATTTACAATTCACAGATATTGTAAATGGGAGTGTCAACAATATTTAATATTTAAAATCGAATATCGGACCCAGAAAGACAATTTTTAAAAAAATAAAACAAGTTTTCATTATTGTAGTTTTGAAATATCCTAAATATTTTCTTTATAACGAATTTTCAACTATTTTATTACTACGATAATTAGAAGCATTTAAAAAAAATATGTAATTTTCTTTATTAAAAAGTGGCATAACTGACGATTAATATATATATATATATATATATATATATATATATATATATATATATATATATATTTAATTTGTGTCTCAGAACTATGTTTTATAAATCCGATATACATTTTCTAAACTATAGTTAAACTTTAAAAATTGTACAGCATCAATGCAATATATATTAGTATAAGTTTAAGGCAGGATTTTTGCGATATAACAAGAATTTAAATTATTATGCCTCTTTTAAAATGAATAAATGATCAGTTTTGGAGTCAGTTAAGTAAATATATTGTTTTCAAAATTAAAAAAAAATATTTCAATTGCTAAAAACGAGCCTCAGTTTATGCAAAAATCCCCGATGAGTACATATATACCAAATGTAAATCTGTATATTTTCAAACTACGAGAAAAAGTTACATAAAATTTGCTAATTAACATGGAAACTAGGTTTTGTAACTTTCCGCGTCCCTTTAAAATATTATTTTTAGGTAAATAAATCTTTATAATATACAGAAAGTGTGTATTCTGTTGAATTGAACCAGTACATTAACACATAGTTTCGTGGTGTAGTCCAAGTTCTTGTATGACATCAATCTAAAATAGTTTTGTAAGATATAACCTGTTTCAGATACCTTATTATGTTTGTTTAATGGACAACTAGAACGAGGCGGAGTTTAGCCTTGTTTGTGGGATTTCAAGTTGCCGATTACTTGTAAACAAACAATAATATCGCTTTTTTATATTTAAATTTTGTATTAATTACGTTTAACTACTGTTTTAATATCATATTCTAAAAAAATATCATCGAGATTTTCAATATATTAGTAGTTTTGAGTGAACTTCTAACGCTATCCCACAAATTAGCTATGACGTCATTGTAGGCGTGGTCATTCTACTCGTCCATTGATATAATTACAATTTTTTTTAGTATGGTAATTTGAACATGCGTAGATATTTATTTCAAAAGTAACACGTAGTCATAAAATTGAAAGTATGGTTGGTGTAAATGTACAATTAAATATGTTTAAATATAAAATACATTTAATTTCTATCAATATATGAAAGTAATTAAATATGTTGAAATGTAAAGTAGTATACATTTATTTAATAATCACTCAAATTCTTCATTTCATGATCCGTAGTTTGATAGGCAATCTTTCATTACGACTATGTTTTCCGTAAACTACAGCTTTCATTAAATAATGGGGTGTAGAACACCTGTAAAGGGTTGTAGATTGAACACCTGTATATTCGAGATACATGGAATATGTGAACACCTGTATGGACTTCGAGAGCTCACAAACGTGTAAATACCCCAAATATGAGATTTTAAAAAACATGAACTATATACAATTTTCAAGTGAGGTTTTCATGCTAATTATGTAAACAATAGTTGTAAAATGTGAAATGCATAAAAGTGACACGTTTTTAAAATTAAAGATGGTTAACCAATCCAAATGATCACTTTCACAGTGATACAAATCCGAGTGGTACCGGTTTAAATTAAAATGTATTGTTTTATTATTTTATTTTCATGTAGAAAGCAAATGAACACGTCGTCAGGAGACATACATTCCCTGAACCAGATGTCACAGAAAAAAAATTAAAGCTCACCTTATGAATTTTAAATTCATAAGCAAAAGCAAGAACAAATTAACTGTTTAATTTTTAGTTTTCAACCTGTGTGGTTATTTCCCGACTGCGTATATGAATATTTGATTTTTGTTTACCTTCAGAATTTAAATTCGCGAGCATAACTTATAATTATTAATTAAATAATAAGCATTATTAAATAAGTGCAATATTTGTATTATGTAATAAACTAATACAAAATTAAATAAGATAATTGTAATTTTTACTTTATTCTTGCAAAACCATTTTTAATGGACATATTAAGGAAACATTTTAAACAATAAAAGTATAAATATGTTTAATGTAATTTACAGTTATTTACAATGATAATATTTGACAGCAGTTAGAAAATTGTGTTAAATTATCACTCCTTTCATATCATATAAATTTATAAAGATATATCGTTTGCAAAACATTTTATACATTTAATAGTATGAAATTAATTTGTATACACATTTAAAACGTTAATTAGCTTAGAACAATTTAACCATCCGTTTTTAAGAAACATTATACTTTTAATGTTTATTGCTATAAATGTTACACTTTTTGAATTTATAAATAACGTTAAATAGCGTGTATTATGTTCGCTTATAAAGTATTATATTTGGTAATGAGTATATTTGAAAATATAGCTGTAAATATAGTTCTGAAATATAGTTTACAAATAAATGTAGTTATAAAATATACTTTAAAAATAAATACAGTTATTTTAAAATTAAAACTTATATTTTCTTTAAATTATATGAGGAATACATTTAAAATAACGTGTTAAATATATTCAAATTTTGGATTTATTTATACAGCAGACAATATTTTGAAATTTATTTTAAAAAACAACATTTGTAAACGTTAGTATTCTAGATAATACATATGTTTATTTATGTTGAATTATTGGTTAATTTACATTTTATTAAAAAAATAATTAAATTCTGATTTAAAAATTAGGATGTTTGTAATTAAACTAATTTTGTAAGTAATTATCTACTTCCATATGGTTTTAAACATTGATACGTAATTATTTAAATTTTGTAGAATAATTATAAACGAAGTACATTTTGTATTCAATAAATATTAAATTTAAAAAATAGCAACTGTATTTTGATAATTCTAATATGGAAATATAAATTCCTTTTTTAAATTTAATGTACATTTTTCTTATGAATAATTCCAGTTACACTTTATCGAATACTTAATTTAAGATTAAATTACCTACTTCAATTCAATCCAGATCAATTAACCTAAATTAATGCACCGATAAAAATGATTAAATACCTTAATGCAATTAACAATTAAGTAAGTAGCAGCATTACTTAATTGTGATGAAAGAAAGGAACATTAGACTTGATAAAATTCCTCCATTTTCACGGTTTTCAAGTATTCCCTACTATTAGTTTAATTTGAATTTTTTACCCTTTTAATGTACGATATACATTATAAAATTAAATTATTTCTCACAAAACTCTTCAACTTAATTTTGTCAGAGCTTAAAAGTAATTGCATTAATTTATTTTTTAACTCTATATTTTGAACAGTCATTTTAATTAAGTTTTGAAATACATATTTTAATTGTTTAATTTTCATTAGGACCGAAATTTCAATCGGCGTGTATATAATACAATTATCAAATCTGTTCAGATGCGATTTGTAATAAAATTATGTTAAAATTTATTTAATAGTCAGCTTACTAAATAAATTATGCGTTTACTATTTTTATGTGAATTTTCTGATCTACAAAAACGATATTTTTTTTTATAGTTTTGTTTTTACAACTGTATAATTTTATTTTTAGTTTTCAAAAAGTTGAATTAAAATTATTAAATAACTATTTCCAGTTATTCTAATAATACACATTAACTTTAAATTAACAAAACTATTCGATGTTGAAATATGTTTTAAATAAAAAGCTTCGGGTTGTTAGTTGGATGATTCATCTATTAAAATATTAAACATTTAATTTTTCATATAATATCCATGCATTGGAAATACAAAGTAACACATTTTACAGAGAAGAAAACAACTTTGCAATTTTGAAATTTTCCCAACCAATCAGAGGATTAATAAAAAGTATGTGAAAAAAAAATAATTTTATTAGAGAACTAGCAATATGGCCCGGCGTTGGTCGTGGTCACTTTGCGCAATAAGAGCTGCGCGATTTTGTCTTGTCAGCGTAGCCATCGCATATCACTCTCTGTGCACTGTGAAAAATAAACTTTATCAAAATCCAGATTTATTAAATTACTTTGAGTAATTTTTGAGATACCTAAATCTATTTTTATGTTCACGACTTTAAATGCTATTGCGACTACTATTTAAACTGATGTTTTTGTAAATTGTTTCTTTTTGTGAAATAAAATTTCATAATTTTTTTTTTAATTCCATACTTTTTGTATAAAAATTAACCATTTAGTGACAATAAACCCATGTAGTAAACTGCACATTCATTAGTTTTACTATTGGCGACGCAATAATATATCAAAGTAAAAATATTGCTTTCTTCCAAATCGAAATAATTTATCGTATTTGGTGAAGTTTTTTTTTCTTTTTTGCTAATTGGCGACCGGAATCTATATAGACGTCTCAACATAATTTCATATGGGTCAATATTTACGGATAATATTTCTTATATAAATTAATTATCGAATATTCATTTTTGAATACCAATAACATGTTTTTTAGGTGATAATATAAAAATAAGCTACATGGAGGTATAAATATAGAAAACCTTAAGTTAAACATTTTGGGTGGCCCATTTCAACATCATAGTAATATTCCACTCCGTAACAAATAGCACAATTGTCATAAAATTAAGTTGTTCGGAACATGAATACAAATTGCGTCAGTCGAAAGAGCTAGTTTATCTTCCTCCTTCAGTTGGCGAGGTTTTTATTAACGACATCAATTTTGTTATTTAGACCCTAATTTTCGCCATTGTGATGATATTTTTATATAAAGGACCTCTATTTTAGGTCATTTGGCAACATTTTTATTCAAATGGAGAAAATTTGTATTCATTTGGCGACATTTTTAATTCATTTGGCATTACTTGGCGACATTTTTAGTTCATTTGTCGATATTTTCAATTCATCTGGAGACATTTTTAATTCATTTGGTAATATTTGGCGAAATTTTTAATTCATTTGGCAATATTTGGCGAATTGTTTAATTTATCTGGCGACATTTACTCATCAGCCAATCAAAATGAATCGTTTATCCCAGTATCGTCTAAAAATATTTTGGTCGCCAAGGTGATTTTTAACAATAATGTTATGACGGGAAGATCGATATGTAAATTTCCCATAGGCGTAATGTTAGAGAAAATGGAAAAAGTTCTATAACTTTTCAATGGTTGCAGATATCCACATGAAACAAAGTGTAGATTTTAAACTAAAAAAAGTTTGTTCAAATGGTGCAAGTTTCATAAAAATCAGTGCAGTAGTTTTTGAGTTAAATCCGGACAAACAGACAGACATACAGACAGACTGACAGACAAAAAAAATTTTAAATGTGATTTTCGGAATCAGTGTATCCTAATTCGTGAAGAAAACTCAAAATGAGGGGTATTGTTCGATTCCACTGACAGACACTCCATTCTTATATATAAGTATTGATTATTCAAACGATTAAAATACTTTCAAATTGTGGTTGAGTATGTTAACACATTATTTAAAGAGAAAAGAAGAAAAATAACATGTAAAAGCATGTATATAATGAAATAGTTTGATGTAACGTTAAAGAATAAAGTAGCATTATAATATATGTGAACATGATGTTAATTATATCGTAAATAAATGAAAACGAAGTTTTATGATAGATAATGGTGTTTTATATGTGAATGTGTATATGATATTTAATTTTCATATATAAGAGTTTGGCCTTCAATTTAGAATACTCGATATATAAAACACAAACAAATAAATTACATTTATATGGTAAAAAACGATTAAAACATCAACACAATAATATTACTTAACTATGATATTTATAAAAGTTGATTCTTAAGAATATACGTTATTTTTTGTTTCGTTTTTCATTTAATATTAGAGAATTATTCGAATTTTTCGTAAACTGTAAAAAACTTTTTTTCTTCCCAGCCATAACTTCACGGTAAGTTTTGGAAAAAAAGAAATATCTCAGCCACTTTCGATTTTTATTTCTCCCAAGTACACAATATCGTTTGCATATTCTTCTCTATTGCAAAATGGATGTGGCATAAGTGGTAATTTTCACTAAGAGGTGCTATTGGTTACAATGGGAAAAGTTTCCTTTTTCAATAACTTCTATTCAGTATGTGGGTAGGCAAATTACCAACGGCGCAGTATTATTATTCCCTGTTGTCATATATGTTAAGACTTACTCAGGAGGTGAAATGGCGTCGTAAACATTATATGTTTTATTGTTTAGATTTAAAGTGCTATTAACTTTGAATGCGTTTATGAAAATTGATCTATCGCTTAAATGGTTCAAACAAAAGGAAATATATTATTTAAAGTATAGTGCTAATATATAAAATATTTGTGACTTTACTGATATCACTTTACTGAAATATTTAATAAACTTTTCGTTATATTCAAATATACAATACAAAATTTCAATAATAGTAAACACAATATTGTTTAAAATTTAAGTTCATTAAAATTGGACATTTCGGAAAAATGTATATACTTTTTTTTTAGTTTGCATATTATTTTTTTAAAAAGTACATATACAATTTTAGTTGTATGGTTGGAGATGTATTAAAATAAAATTATTTTAAATATATCAATAAAAACGATAAAGGACAAATTAGTATACATATCTGTAATGCTTATAATGTATGTGCAAATTATAATGTAGACATGTTTGTCAGAAAATTTGTAATGAACTTTGTATATGTGTAAACAATTATGTGTAACGTTAGAATTAAATGCATTTTAATATTTTAATATATAAAAAAAAGTTATTTAGTTTTAAAACAGTTTTAAATTACTAATTTCGTTCAATTTACCAATGTACACTGTTAAAAATTCCAGTTCAACGATGCACTACATTTTGGTGCAAAACAGAAGTCTGCAGCAAATTACATCATATTATGGGGGAATTAAGTTGAACCAAAATCCTTTATCCGAAAAAAGCAGAGGTTTCACCCATAATTGGTTCAACATATTTAACTAAAACCGAAATATTTTCTGTCGTTACATCAACAAGCCGATGAATCACCTTCAAGAAAGACAATGACGAAGAAGAGCCTTCGTTGCCTCTTGCATAAAGGCGTTCAGCTATGAATCAAAAGATCCCTAGTTCGAGCCCGATCGGTGGACTTGACAAAGAAAAGTAAAATAGTTGTCATCTTGTGATCGCAGGGTTGCTAGATTCGCTACTAAAATACCAAATCGAAAGTTCGAATTTTGCATTTAAGGCAACGTTATGAGTTTTGATGTAACTTTTCACCACTAAATGGTATCCGTGGTAGCACCTTAAAATAATTAAACTAAGCACCAAATGTTGGTTTCAGCTAAATGGGTACCAAATTTAGGTACAAGATTGTAATATTTTTTTAACAGTGTACCTATGTCTTTATAAATGAAAATACATGCAGTGATTTTAAATGTACATGTTCTCTAAAAGTATTATTACAGAACTAGACAATTATAAAAAATAAACAATATACTTATTAAAATAATCTGCTTTTAAGGTTCCAAAGGATTTTGTTGGTCTTAATAGCATATATTGTTAAATATCAAAAATTAAATTCTTTATTTAAAAAAATATTATTTCAAACGTACGGATTTGTTAAAATTTTACAAGTTACACATCAGAGTCTATGCTATATATTATAATTTAGCACTGTTAATGTAATTAAAAACCCGCAAATATTTGCGGAAAAGCAGGGTTGCTAGATTCGCTACTAAAATACCAAATCGAAAATTCGAATTTTGCATTTTATGCAACGTTATGAGTTTTGATGTAACTTTTCACCACTAAATGATATCCGTGGTAGCACCTTAAAATAATTAAACTAAGCACCAAATGTTGGTTTCAGCTAAATGGATACCAAATTTTGGTACAAGGTTGGAATATTTTTTAACAGTGCACCTATGTCTTTATAAATTAAAATACATGCAGTGATTTGAAATGTACATGTTCTCTAAAATAGTTATTACAGAACTAGACAATTATAAAAAATAAACAACATACTTATTAAAATAATCTGCTTTTGAGGTTCCAAAGGATTTTGGTGGTCTTAATAGCATATATTGTTAAATATCAAAAATTAAATTCCCTATTTTAAAAAAAATATTATTTCAAACGTACGGATTTGTAAAATTTTTACAAGTTACACATCAGAGTCTATGCTATATATTATAATTTAGCACTTTTAATGTAATTAAAAACCTCAAATATTTGCGGAAAAACATTTTGTTCACTTTTTTCAATACAGAAAAGTCTTCTAAACAGAAAAGTCACAGACCATGCTTTCAAATATTCATGCACTCTGGTTTCAAAATTCTTTTTACCAGTCAAAAAATATACCCGAGACCTACCTTACTCCATTTTCCAAGTCACGTTGTATCGGAAATTTCCCTTTTTCCGCTTGAAGAAGAGGTTATAAAACGGGAAGGCAGTGCTATGTTACTTTTGGTGGCTTTCAACTCAGTTTGTGTCTAGAATTCTAAGTCAGAAATCCGTATGTCAGATTTTAAAAATAGCTACCGAAGAACTAACAGTGAATATACTTGCATACCTGACACAACATGTTGTGGAAATAAATATGGTTATGTTTACGTGCGGATAAATAAAAGCAAATATGTTTTTGCATTTGCGAGAAATATTATCCGTGGAAGTGTATGGGTCATTTCTGGTATGTTTATACCAACTACAAGTTTGTCTATCACACTATTTAAATAAGAGAAAATATTTACTTTGTATTGTTGAGACGTTTATAACTATTTAGGTTCTACATTAACTTTCCTGGATGTTTACGAAAATTCCATATTTTTAGATTAACCATTAAGGTAATTGATATTTCATTCCGGAGTTATATTTTGATTGTAGTTAAGTGGACTTCTCCACGAATACAAGCCGACAACGCGTACTTTAGACAATATGAAACCAGGCATATCGCCAAGAATGGTGCCGGACCAGGATTCGAACCTGGAGTATTACAGCAACAACACAATTTAATAACCACTATACGATCATGGATCTCTCGCTCCGTTTAGAAGAATATCACAGGAAAATTAATGTAGAGCCTAAATAGTTATAAACGGCTCACCAGTGTGTTTTAGTCAAAACTATTTAATTTTGTGTATGTTTTTAATTGACTTTATCTAGTGTTGAAAATGATATTTTTTAAAAAATGTTGCAATTTCAAAATGTTGACATTTTAATTCAGGCAACTAATGTGAATATTCATTTTCAATCATACAGATATGGGTTTAAAAATTGTAATTAAAATAATATGTATAACAATAATTTATATGAATAATTATGGTTTTAATATATCTTATAAAATTAATTACACATGACCATGACCTACAAATTAATTTAATTGTTTAAGATGTCTGAATCATTGGGGCATTTACTGAAAAAATATTCCAATTTTTAAAATGTGTCCTCTGTATCTTAAATTATCATTTCAAGTGTAACCTGCCGTAATTTGCTATTGTTGAGTTAATTATCGGGGTATTATTGCATAACTCATTTGCTGCATATTTAAAAGAAGAAAAAAAACTTCGATTTGTTATCACTGAACGTTGTATGTGACAACACAGAGGCTTTGGTAAAATATATTTGTTTTACAAACCTTAAGGAGACTCGGTACCCTTGGAATAATTTTTTTTATTAAATAATTTACATAGATATTTTACACATATTATTGAAGGTTATTATTATATAACATGATTTTAGCAACAAAAAAAATATTTTTATGAGTATTTTTTTCAAAATTTAATTTTTTTCTTACAAATTTAACTTTTTTAAAAATGGTTTTTCTTTTTCAGTTTTTAATATTTTGTAAAGATTTTTTTTTCTTACATTCACTATACTATACTTTATAACTTTAAGGATCGAATTTGAAATAACTGTTTTAGTTCTTGAGAAAAAAAATAAAATGTCGATGTATATGCAAAAAAATGGAAAAAAACATGATTTAGTCTACTTTTTAATTTTTAATTATTTTTCTTTTCATTATTTTGCAAAACCCATCCTTGATTGTTTTAAATAGGTTATACAGGAATTTCAGAAAAAAAATCAAGTCATTTGAATAATATTTGAGAAAGTATTCTTATTTTAAATACCGTGGCATATGCAAAAAACACGAACTGAGATAAATCAGTTTAAACATTTCAAATCCAAATAACTCGATGAATACATTTGATATTTTCTTCACACATAATTAATTTTATAACTACTTGCATAGATATAAATCTCTGGTTTCTATTATTTAATTGGAGTACATTAAATCACTATTATGTACTCAGTTTTAAAATGATAACAAAACTAAATTTTTGGGAAAAATCTGTTAAAATCAAAATAATAATGTTTAAAATATTGTTTTACACTAATTTTGTGTTAGAAACCATACTAATACTACTGAATTCATTGAAAATACATATTCCATACCATAAAACACTTTAGAATGGGCTTTGACAATAGCAAAAACATGTATTACATATGTTAAATAAGTCGCCTTTGGCAAATACGTCTCCTTGTACCTTCAAATTTTAAATTATATCAAACCACGGTAAGAAAAAGTAAACAAACACGTGATGTGATAGATACAGTCACAGATAAACACGTTCAACTTGTTCTTAGCTGATTTTTCTTTAAATAAATGACCAAAAGCTGTTGTGTCAAAAATGTAAACATCGAAATGGACGTAGCATTTTAAGTGCTGCGAAAGTAATGAAACGCATTTTTATTACATTTATAATTGTCAGATCGTTTCAAAACTTTGTAATAATGAACTTTAGGTATAAGAGCATATTTTAAGCAAAAAAAAGAAAAATTGATATTTTCATCGATTTTCTCAAATCAAAGGGTACCAAGTCCCCTTAAGAGGTTGATTGTTTAATGTGAACATATTTTACAAGAAATATTCGCATACACAACTTGTACTGTGAATTACACATATTTGGTGTGAATTTCAATTTTTGTGCTTAAGAATGGTTCATATATTTAAATATTATAAAATGACAAGTTTATATTTTATATTTGCATCATTTCATCATTAATGAACATAAGCAAGATTAAACGAGATGTTAAACTAAAAAGGTACGCACTATTAATTGTACAATAATTGAATTAAATAAAAAACATTAAACTTTTCTTTAAAAAATATAATAATTTTCTCAAGATAATTGAAACATATTCAGTTTCTCACAAAACTGATTAATTTGATTGGTCTTTTGTTGCGGTTAGATCTTACAATATTTAAACATTTATTAACTCAAACTATATATTTTAAAGCTCATACATAAGCCCTCGGATTTCAAAAAAATATATCACTTTTAATGAATTACATTACAAAAAACTAATGAATTACATTATTTATGAAAAAATTTAATCTTCTTTATTTTATAAATTGGTATTAGATAAACACTGGTCTTAACCAAACTTTACCTCTGCATAAGTATTACTCTATATAGAGTATTACTTTATTTTTTTCCGTTTTTGATCTATCTGGATTTTCGTCCAAGCAATGGATAAGTCTGGTTTTGCAATAAAGCTTCGATATATACCTCGATTACTGTGCTGCGATCGGTGCACAGTATCCTAAGTGAATCTTGATTTATCTGCTTTTGAAACTTATATTATTACTTAACAGGGTTTGCAAGCAACTGCTACTTTCCACGGATAAATTAATATTATATGGATGCTTTGGAACGTTATGATTTCGTCTAATGATATATTTATAGGAAAACTAAAAATAAGTTATAGAATCCGAAAACTGAAGAGACGGATATATCTGGTTTTGAAATTAGACGACTCACATGAAGCTCACTAGTTTATTAAATATGTTTAAATACTTACAAAACAAACAAAACAAATAACATTAAATGCGGAATATTTAATGTGATGGTAAACTACAATATTTTGCTCCGTTAATTTTAAGAAATATATTTCTTAGTCGTTGTTGCAGTGGTTTTTTCAGTTATACCTCGCAGAAATAATTTGCTAGAAAGCAAGTGGTCTTTTATTAAATCTGCTTTTTTATTTCGTAAGGTCATAAACATTCCTGATGCAATAATATTACCATCCAGCAAGAAAATAAGACCAAGTAACGTTAAAATAATCGAAACGAAAAAAATACATTGTTGCTGGAGAAAACAATATTTCCAAGCAAAGAAACCCCCCTTAAAAGAACTAATAAAAATACACAAAAATACAAAAATAATAACACATATTTTCAAAGAATGGGATTTTATTTCACGGAGCGTTAGTTTTCATTTTCTTCAGGTAATATCAAAAAGTTTCTTCGGCCCCTCCTCTCGAGATGTTCCTAAAAAGAAAGGAAGTTTTCAGAGATTGCGAAGAAAGAAATGCTGGGGCGGTTTCCGAAAGCCCTATCAACAACACTTGTTCTGTAACAACAAGATGGTTAGAGCAGCGTATCGTCTTCGCCCGACTCCCTGGAGTTCTTGCAGAAAAGATGCTCCACTCCCCAAACGGGACAGGCTAAATATTGAAAGTGCTAAAATATTTATGGCTGTGATTTATTAATGTGACAAGTAAGGATGTTGAGTTGTTTTACTGGTGTGTGTGCAAAAAGTGGAAAGTGCTGTGCTAGACAATATTTGCTTACACTTGTATATTATTAAAGCATGTTAAATGTATTTACCAAAGCCGAAAATGTATGTACTGAACCTTTTCTTAAGAGCTGCTAGTTAATTGTATTTATTTGATTTTGTTTGAAATAGCTATGATCTATGTGAAGTATTATTAAATATTTAAATTTAAGCCTTTTAGTTAGAATAGTAAAATATGTGTGTATACCTTATCTCCTTATATTTTTATGTACGTTCTTTCTGTTTAAAATATATAAAATATGCTTTATTTCTACGATCTGTGTCCATAATAAACTCAATAAAATTTTAACATTTATTTCACACACATCGTTTTTATATGTATATATTATTTGTTTGGTAATTTATAATAAGACAATAATCGTATATAAAATGTATTATAAATATTACAGTTTATTAAATTTGTTCTAAAATACCTAACATTTCAAGGAATATTTTATATCCCCCGAAATATTTTATACAATTCTGCTTTTAAAAAGTTTATGGGAATGAACTTGATTTTTTTTATTTTTTACTTACATTTCATTATTAGTGAATAGTTATTTTAGCAGGAATCCATACTTCAGGGAGACATCAGTCCCCCTAACTTAAATTATGTGCTAATTTCGTCCATCGTGCTCCTATGTACCTGCTAGGTCAGGCGTCAATGACGGCCAAGTCGACAACATAGTGATTGCCCGAGTAACCAATGGACGTTTTGGTTCTTGACCACGCAACAACTACCATTAATAAATATACGTAAGACAAACCTCCAAAACAAATTATCATTGACATTCATTCTGAAAGCATCCAAAATATATGTTTGTTTAAGTTTGTTTTTAAGAGTTTGATGCCCATTCTCAGACGCCCGGAAGCAGAAACATGGCGACGTGTGTCGTACGACTCAGATTGTTTCAAAGGTCTGCAGACAAATTTTTGCGGAAGTTTACCATACAATTTTTTTTTAAGCCTGCACTACTTTAGAACATATTCTATATATTCTTTTTAGGTTAAATAATTACTTTTCTCTCATTTAAGGGGGTCCGATACCTTCGACATTTTTTTCTTTATTTTTATACTTGTACAATCCAATTTTTTTTTCTCTTTCTAAATATGCATAAAAACCATTTTAAGACGCTCAATTTTTTTTTTAAATTGCACATTTATTTTTAAATTAAAATTTTAGTAAATTTTTTAACAATTTTAAAATTCCTACTCCTTTTTTGTTTTTCAATATTTTGAAGCAATTTTTTTTATTTAAGATCTTGAATAATATGTAAATAGATGTATGCATTCAAATTTTGATTCAGATACATCACTTTAAAAAAATAAAATATATTAGAAATTTTGGAAAAAAAATTGACGAAAAAAAATAAAATTCCATTTTAAGTGGTTTTAAAAAACAAATTATGGTAAAAATAGGAAATCTGAATGCATACATCTATTTAAAATATATTTATCTTGCTATACACACAAAAATTATGATTTTAAGTATAATAGTAAAAAAGCCTTAGCATTTTTAATGTTCATTAAATTTCAAAACCACGAACAGAGATATTTGCTTTTAAAGTTTACATATGATACAACTATGTTATAGGAACACATCATTAAAACATTCATAACTAAAAAAGTAATAGGAATTTTTTGAAGCAGTTTTTTGTGAGTTATTAAGATAAGTTTGAATATTATTTTTTAAATATAAAAAAAGAATGACTTTTTTTGCGAATTTTGGGTATCGGACCCCCTTAAGAAAGTCAAGGGATGGATTAGAAGTCCCGATCATAGAAAGTCGTAATCGCGATAAGTTACGGGTTTGAACAAATCTCCGCAGACGTTTCTTTGTTGTCGATTCTCTTTTGTCAACTCCATGGTACATTTCAGTGCCTGTTCGTTGAAAAGATACATTACTAGAAAATAATTTGCAGAGCCGTCTTTGAGAAGGGAATTTGCGCTAAACGAAAATTGCATTTTATGCAGCTTCCACGGCAGATTTCTGACTTTGGCGATAATTTTTTTCTCTTTTGGATTTAGAGCTAAATTTTTTACTTTAATACCCCATTTTTTCTCTTTTTTTTTACTTATTCTTATCTCATCTATTTGATAGTCAGTAGGTAAATAACGATGCAAGTTTTTCAAAAATCTGCAATTTGACGCCGCGATTACTCTGATGTTGGTGACTAAAAATGCATTTCTTTTTCAGATTTATTAATTTTGGTCTAGCTTTAACATGGTTTTCTTAACTTTTTATTGAGTTTGTTAGGAATTGGATTATAATCAGCTAACCACAGTTGTCGATTTTATCCGAAATTAGCGTTTTAGCCCGGTGACTTTTCCGATTTTCAAGACAGAAAATTTGTTTTACTACATGTTTAAAGCCAGTTTTCTCGTTTTTTAAGCCAATTATTTAGTTTTAATTTATTTTTATAATTTTTTATTACTGTTGCGAACCAATTAGTTTTGCCAAGTTTGTCAAAAATCGGACATCGCTAATTTCTCCATCTTTATAAATTGGAATATTCGAACATTCCTGAGGATATTGTGTGAATTCTAGTATTTAAAATAAACTTATACTTCAACATATTTGATTTTATGTCATGACTATTTTACATGTAAAATGACAGTTTGAACATTAGTTTACAGTTTGCATTATATTTCATTCACTATTCCTATTCTTCAATGAAAAGGAAAGCGTAATTTATCAGACTTGCATGTTATAAAACTTATATTAAATGTCTAAAACCATAATAAATAATAATTTAAATTGCTTTAGAAGTTAATTTTTGCAATTTTGGGACTTGCATATTAAAGTATTGCACATATAAAATGTTTTCTTTTTGCACCCTTCCTTTTTTATTTCCAGTACGAATTCTGCAATTTAATGAAGTTACCATACTTTAAAGTTATAATTCCAATTTTAATTTACCAAGGAAATTCGGAAAATAATCTTTATTTTGTTTCAATTATAAAATGAAATAATTTTTTTATTTGTATTGTCCTTTTCATAGAAAATATTATTAATATAAAGAGTTTTTGTTTTAAATGCTGAAACTATTTAATAAATGGATATGTGCTTATTCATAAAGATGTTAAACATTTAAATAATTGGTACTATATTATTTAAGTAATGAATACTTATAATCTAGCAATAGATTAAACAGTGCATCAAAAAAAAACGTGAATAACGAAGTAATCCTATTGAGGAGATTATCTCTTTAATCGAATTCTTGCTCATCAAAGGTATACCAATATTTATATAATAAATTAAGTTGCAGACAAATCTTATTCACTAAAATCTTGTCGCAGACTGTTAATAATTTTTCTGCTACTCAGACGGAAGTCTCAGCAAGACTATGACGAATAGGAAAATATAAACTATATGTTAACTTTTGTATATGTAACTTTAC
The DNA here is from genome assembly GCA_963932185.1 of Troglohyphantes excavatus. NCBI lineage: Eukaryota > Metazoa > Arthropoda > Arachnida > Araneae > Linyphiidae > Troglohyphantes > Troglohyphantes excavatus. Next base: position 56,078,059 of record OZ010674.1, on the reverse strand, counting down.
TATACTTTAACTTGTCAATTATTAATTTAAACATCATAACTTCTAGTCGACATATCGATATCTCAGATGTTTGGTGAGTCAGTCTTAAACTTGTTTCCTTGCACATTCATAAATCTTGTTAAATTGACTAACGCCTTGTCTTTGTGTTTCTAGTTTGAGTAAGTTAGATGTTTTCAGTATATTCTGCCACGACCGGGGGATGTTAACGTTCATGGTTAAATTATTATTAAATACTCAACGAAATTCATATTCTTATATACAATCAATTCAGCCTTAAACATCTTAACTTTAATTCGACAGATCGATATCTCAGATGTTTGGTGAGTCGGTCGTAACCCTATTTCCTTTTACATTCATAAATATTTTTAACTTGTTTAATGCCTTGTCTTTGTGTTTCTAGTTAGAGTAAGTTAGATGTTTACAGCATATTCTCTTAGGACCCAACATGAAGAAGTCAAAATTTTTGGGTAAATTACTAATTAATACAGCTCTTACGTTAATCTTAAAAGTATCGCTCAGATTCTTACAGCTATTAACAACGATTATGCCCCCCATAATAATGAATTTTTTTAAATAAATATTTAATTCTATACATTTTACATTATTGCACAAATTTTTAAAATGTGTCACATATTTATTTTCCCCTGGTATTGTTTCATAAACCAAATTTCAAATTATACTATATTAATGATGAAAAAATCAGTTTCGTCTGGGTCGAATACAATACACCAAAACACTATTATATTTATATCCCAGATAGCAGTTTCCCTATTACTTTCATTACCAGGGTGCATCCGATAATCACGTGATTATCACCTGCAAGGGCCACCTCGACTACAAACACGACTCGGAAGCAACGAATATAGGGCTACCATACAACAAAACAAAAAAAGGTGGATCTCCACATAGTTGGCCACTCTAGATAATGCTTCTAGAGGAACCCTATTTCCTTTCTTTCCCAAGCTAGATCGATTAATGACCCACAGTTTCTGTTGTCGCCCTAGTCCTACCTTTAACTCGGAGAAACTGATAGAAAGAAAGAGGGAAAAAAAATAAAGTTCCATGGGATATTGCTTTTGAGGGGAAGGCTGACTACGGACAAACGTGATAGGAGAACAAGACCAAACGATCGTATTCGAACGATGCCACTTAAAAGAAGCCGGACTCCCTCCCCCTCAGTCTTCTGGAACGTGCCTGGGCATGAAAAAAAAAATCCAGAGTCGTGGGAGTAGGGGAAGGGGTGTAGGGAATTGGGGGGAGGGGTAAAGGGGGGTGAAGGATTAGGGATGCCGCTCAGAAGGGAGGCTCTTTGCGGCAAATTAATTGCGGGCAGACGTCCTTTTATCAGTGCCTTTTGAGCATAGGGGAAATTAAATTGTTTCTTCTTTCTGGTTGCGAGCTCGTATGAGGGATGGGGGATATTCGTTTGTGGGACGGGTTTTTCTTTATCACGGTATGGGTTGTTTCATTTTTTTGTTATTTTTTTGTGTTTTGAAGTGGAAATGAATACATTTTTGTTTCAAGGGTTGGGGAAAAGTAACATATATTGAGAATGATATGTGTGGTTATGAGATTTTGTCGTGATTTTATGACTAACCAAGCATATTTAATTTATCTGGTTCTTTATTAAGTATATTTCTTTTTATTGTGACTTCTAAATGATGTCGTTTATTGATAAAAATAAAATCAACAAGTCCAATGTAAAAATAATAAATATTGCGATTTCAATTATTTATATATTTTGACATTAATGTTTCTAAAAAATTACAGCAAACAAATTATAAATGTTTGTATATAAATATTCCTTTTAATTACTCATATAATTAGGAAGTTGTAAAATTGTTTTCAATGTAAAAAAATAAATATTCATGTGTAATTTTTCTAAATATCTAATATATTGTCTTATCTCTTATATTGTAGAGTTTAAAATTTTACGGAGGGTTACAGTTGGGAATGTTGGTAATTTCACTCAAGTACGAAAATTAATGGAACCAGGACAACTTTGCCAAGCTGGGAAACTTTGACAGTTTTTGAAAATCACCCTGCCAAGTTCCTGTGCCAACTAAATATTCAAGCCTCATCATCAAATCTCAATCATCATCAGGTCTCTGTTGGTATGTTCATGAACTGTTCATTACTAAGCTTAATTCGAAGGAGGTGTATAGTAAAAATTGTCGATGTACACCATAATGTTAATTTCGATTTCCGAATGTTTTTGAGAATGAGGATCAAAAACTTCCAAAATGATATGCCCAAAATGCAATGATCGAATTTCACTTATCATTCCCCATTTAAACCGGATTAATTTTGTCGTTATCAAGCTTTTAAAGGTTTAATGATACAATCAAGATGCGAACTCACTACGCTGATTTCAATCAATCATATGACAGTTTATACAGTTTAATCTTTATGTGTATGTCATATGGAATATTGCATATTTTTATCCCGTGACTTTCGCAGCTTCAGTGTGTAAGAATCATTACATTAAAAAAAAGTTAATGTACATTTCTAGGAAAACAGGACACACGACAAAAAAAAAGAAATATTGTTGTAAATCTCAGAAAGGCTCAAATGAATCAAAGTTGTACAATGTAAGGCGTTTTATTTATTTTAATTGGTACTTAACATAAAAACACAATTGCAAAAATAATTGAAACAAACATACTAAAATAAAAATAGGAATTTTTTGTAAATCAACATTTTCATTGTTATATAATAATAAAACATTTTACATAAAATCTTTATAGTAAATAATAAAAAAAAGTATTTTTTTCCCGTTAGCTCCGTCGTCTATCATCCCGTCTTCAGGCTATCAATTGAGATTAATGCATTTCCTCGTTGCCGGAAGTTGAATTTTTAACCACGTGTCCACATATTGACTAGTTTCGTATCGAACAACCACGCGATATCCCTTAGGTAGATATCTGTTACTTTTAAAGAGGTTTAAGTATTTCCAGCTATTGTCTGCCACAGTAAACCACAAAATCAAGGGCAATTTTTAAAATACATAAATCATATCAAGAAAGCAGGGTGCATTTATACCTATAAATATATTTGTTTGTACTTTTTGTATTTATGTGTCAATTTTAAATCCGTATTTATAAGCCACTCATTTGTAATATTTATATTTATCTTTAGTACATCTGAATAAACAAATATTTATTACAGAAATTTCCATAAACAATCGTGCGCTGAGGAATATTCTTTTGAACTTATAACAACTTCTAATATATATTTCTTAAGTTGCATTATGTGTAATAATACTCACAGTTATTGTAATTACTCCTTATTATAAATACCCCGTTTGATTTTCTATACAATTTACTTACTTGAATAGTATGGCATACTTTTTTTTAAATATATAGCAGTCTCACCATAATTTTCTGCATATTTAAAACGAGCTTACATACAATATCATTTTGATGATTCACTCTGCTAAAGTCTAATATTTGAGGAGTTGGATAATAAAACCTGAATTGTACCCTAAATAGTTTTTATAGGAAAGGTCCAAATCAAAAATAAGCAAATAGAATTCAGCAAGAAATATAAATTTTTTAATACGAAGACTTTATCAAAATGTAAGCCTGAAGCTGAATTTTGTTCAATAAAAAACATTTATTCTTTTATATTGGAAAACTCTGGTTTTTACTGAAAATAATGTTCCTGCTGAAATATGAGTAGTGTGATTTAATATTGCTAATCTCAGCTTCATTTCTTGAAATCTTAAAAAAGGGACCAAATATGGTTTTCCACATTATTTGATGCCGATTTTTAAAATGGAAACCTAGCTATTACAACTCAAATATCTTACTTCGCATTCTTTTGGCACATTTTTTTAACGTTTATTCTGCTTTTAACTTCGTCACGTCGTCCTGGTAGTATGACAGTGTGCTGTCACACGTTGCAATTTTTATAAGGGTGTCTGACCTATATTGTACTTTGTGCAATTTGGTTAGTTGGCTAGACTGACGGTCGCCAATTTTATTACAGTGTAACAATGTGAGGAGAATTACGTCACTAGGCTATTTTATGCCCACACCAAGATTGGTTAGGACCAGAAGAAAGGAACTAATCTCATTGGCGGGCATGGTAATTCATGCGAATTTCAGCCCCATTCCAAAAGTCCACCGTGGAAAATTCAACTTTTTCCACCCCACTTACGACTTTACCTTTGACCATGAAAGACGAGTGATTTTTTATTCCATCAACACCCGACTTCCCATCACCAATATGGGCGACTCCATGATCTAAGACGGAAAAGTCCCGATGCCATGATCTAAGACGGAAAAGTCCCTATGCCATGATCTAAGACGGAAAAGTCCCGATGCCATGATCTAAGACGGAAAAGTCCCTATGCCATGATCTAAGACGGAAAAGTCCCGATGCCATGATCTAAGACGGAAAAGTCCCGATTACATGATCTAAGACGGAAAAGTCCCGATGCCATGATCTAAGATTGAAAAGTCCTGATGCCATGATCTAAGACGGAAAAGTCCCGATGCCATGATCGAAGACGGAAAAGTCCCGATGCCAAAATATAAGACGGAAAAGTCCCGATGCCATGATCTGAGACGGAAAAGTCCCGATGCCATGATCTAAGACGGAAAAGTCCCGATGCCATGATCTAAGACGGAAAAGTCCCGATGCCATGATCTAAGACGGAAAAGTCCCGATGTCATGATCTAAGACGGAATATCCGACTCCAGGAACAACGGATGACAACGCCTCTGAAATCCGGCTTTCTACAAGCCACTGGGCCGACGATAACTCTCCTCGACAGTTCACGTAAGTGTCAGTTTAGTCTAATATTACACGTACCCCCCATCCTTAAGTTACTACTGCCATGATGAACTTAATCTGTTAATAAAGCACCGCTTAAAATGCATGTGTATGCTATGTATTTCTTGCACACCAACATTATTCATAATGAAACTAAAATAAAATCTAACACAACGCAAAATTAAATGTACTAACCTAACTTTATGACAGGTAGTACAACGGATAAAGCGCTGGACTGCGGTGCTTGGTTTTGTTAATCAACGTCGCACTAGAGCTGCACAGTGGGCTATTGGCGACGGTTCGGGGTCAATCTCGAAGGAAAGACCCAGGAACACATACATATTCACACACACATTCATACACACATTCATACATGCACCTCGTTATTTTAGAACCATGGTCAGATGACGAGGAAACACCTGAACTGGCACCCAACGCCTTCAATAGACGTCGTGACGTTGGACCCCGATCAGATTTATCGTGCACCAGTCCCGTATACACGCCAGTATAATTTGTTGGGTATTCTGGACGACTTTCTAGTATTTTTGTAGCGAAGCTGGCAACCTTCCGATTGCAAGATCACTACTTTTTTACTTTTCTATGTCAAGTCCATTTCCCGGATTCGAACCACCAATCCTCTGATTAGTAAATGAACGCCTCACAAACTGAGCAACTGGGGCTCCTGCGGTGCTTGAAGATATGGGCTCAATCTCTGTAAATATTGGTTGTAATATTTGATATTTATTGAAAGTGATTTATGAATACAGCCTATGATTTTATTCATTTATACTCATATTTGAGCGAACACATGTGCTTTCCAAAAATGAAACTAACATATTCGGAGCTATGATAAGATTGTATGTAATCAAAACTGAGTACATTTTATTTATTTTTGAGTACCTATTTTTAACAGTGTAACATTTACTTTGAGGAATTTAGTGCATGAATATTTCAGAGGCAAATAATAGTAAGTTTGAGGAGACTGAGAAAAATAAACACAATTTGGGGTCCATTCCATGTCAAATCAACACAGTCATTTTCCTCACCATCTCCGATTTTTATGAAATTTGGTGAACCTGTTATACTTACTAAGAATGTAAAAAATGCAAAATTTTAACCTCCTCGGCCTATTAGTTTTTTAGTTATTTGCATTTCAAAATGGCTAAAAACGTAAATCTGCACTCCAATGGCTGCATTTAAATTACCATAACTCCTGTTCTAATTAACATATAGAAATAAAATTGGTATCGTTTTAAAGCTCTTTAAATGACTTTTAAAATTATATGAAACATATACAGGTTTGGTGAAAAACATATCAAGGTCATATTATTTGACCTTTGACTTTGAATTTCTAAAAAACGAATTTCTTAATTTTCACTATATTTTTTCCCTGAATACTACAACATTTGAACTACATATATATCAATTTTCAGAGTGGGACGACAATGGGATCATACACTAAAAAAAAATTCAAAAATTAGCCATTTTGAAATGGAAATAACTAAAAAGCTAATAGGCCAAGGAGGTTAAAATTTTGCATTTTTTATATTATTAGTAGGTATAACAAGTTCACCAAATTTCATAAATATCGGAGATGGTGCGGGAAAAAAATGCATTTTCTTGTGCATTTTTTTCCCACACTTTTTTTGATTTGACATGGAATGACCCTAATATAGTGCATATTTTTGTTTATAATTTTTTTTTTGTATGATCCCATTGTTGTCCCACTCTGAAAATTGGTATACATGTAGTTCAAATGTTGTAGTATTCAAGGAAAAAATATAGTGAAAATTAAGAAATTCGTTTTTTGGGAATTCAAGGTCAAAGGTCAAATAATATGACCTTGAAATGTTTTTCACCAAACCTTCATGTGTTTCATATCATTTTAAAAGTCATTTAAAGAGCTTTAAAACTATACCAAAATTATTGGATCTATATGTTAATTATAACAGGAGTTATGGTAATTTAAATGCAGCCATCGAAGAGCAGATTTACGTTTTTAGCCATTTTGAAATGCAAATAACTAAAAAACTAATAAGCCGAGGAGGTTAAAATTTTGCATTTTTTACATTCTTAGTAGGTATAACAAGTTCACCAAATTTCATAAAAATCAAAGATGGTGATGAAAAAAAATGCAATTTCTTGTGTTGATTTGACATGGACCCTTTGACGTTGTGTGAACAAGTCGCGGTATTATTCGCCGGCTCCATATTTGTATTAATGAAATGCTTATTATCCCTCATACCACTATACCTCTCAAATAAAACATCGATATATTGATCAAAGTAGGATGTTAGGAGTTAAAATCCGCTTCAGTTTCAAACTGACGTGATTTTTTTTTCTTCTTCAAAAATGCATTTTTCAGATCGGTGTGGAGATCGCAAGATGTTGCGGGTTAACCGTAAATGGCATTACGTCATGTATTCGTAAATGACGCTTCGAAAATGGATGGCTGCAGAAATTGCGTGGTTGCCCTTTTCCTATAAAAGAGATTGCAATCTTGTTAAAAGGAGTTTCGTAAGCACTTATTTTTAAGCGTAGAACTTAGACGGGATATTCTATTCATTTTATGATATTTAAAATTTTCACATGGGCTTAGTTAAAGAAAAATTACCCTGCCTGTGGGCTAATTTCGAAATGGACAGAGAAAATGTCACTTTGGGAGGCAGGAAAAAAAGTCCTCAAAGCATTGAGGTAGGACGAGTTGCCTTACAAAAAGAGGAGGAGTGTAACTGTCTGACGGACAAATCGTTGACAATTCCTCTTCAAAGCAGGTAGATTCGCAGATGGGGGTTGGATGACTTGATGGATTGCAAAACGGGAAATCCAAGCTGAAGACTATCTGTAGAAACCAGTAGTAAACCAGCACATGTCCAACATCATGTTATACATCTGCAAACATCATCAAACCTTACATGCTTTAAAAATTCTTCGCGATCTTAATATTTTTTAACCGTTGTTTTACATGTTTTTTTCCAATTATTTAAATAACATCCTATTAATTTTAGTAAACATGTTTTTTTCCGAATATAATTAAAATAACTTAAAATATAAAAATTAGCAAGATTTATAATTCTAAAAAAAGTTATTTATTTCCCTTTTTAATCAAAATGGGTTTTAAGATTTATAAATATATGACTTTATTATCTTGTATTCTTAACGTACTACTTTAAAATAAATATAGAAACATATCAGTATTGCTCGCTTGTATTTTATATGTTCATTTTCTCTTTAATTAGATATAAAATACATCGGACCATAATATTTAAATTTTTTTTAAAAAAGTAAGCATTATGTCATGATACATTATTCTCAATAATCCTTTATTTATTTTAGTGGCAAATTAAATGCAAAAGGATTAAACTTTATCATTCCTTACTAAAAATATTTTAATAAATAACAATTTAACATGTTTTCTTAAATCCCTATTTCTATAAAAGCTACTTGTTTGTTAATATTAAAAATATATATGATTTGCCAAACCTTTTAAAACGAGAAATAACATTTGCCTCTAACTATTGTTTGTAATTGCTTTGAAAAAATCATTTTGAACCAAATTTATTTTTTAATCAAAATATTCGTTTGAAAAAAACAGTATTCAATAATGGATGTAGCGGTGAGATAGATCGAAATACTATCTTACATATTTAAAGGAGATTTTGCGCTTAACGAGCTTAAGTAATGAGAAAAATCATAATGAAAAATAAAAAAGTGTAATAAACCGTCGGATGTTCTTAGCATCTCATTAATATAAATCTTAATTCTGGTTTAATTTAAAGCTGTAAATTACTTTTCGAAATCTTTTCTTCCCTTCCCTTGTACACGAAATGCGACAAATTGGATCCTGTTTTATAAAAGTGTAAGATGTAGCACTTCGTCAAACAGTAACAAAAGATGCATAATTGAATCTGCATCGATCAAAAGGATTCATTTACTTAACGAATCATGAAATTGAAATAAAAAACAAATCCCAAATGAGAGAAATTCTACTGAAAGATTTTTTTGTTTAGTTATTCTCTGATTTTTTTTGGTCAATATCGCTATTCTCTGTGAGCTATATAACAAAAAGAAATCCTGAGATTATTATCTGGCCGCTCCCTGGGGCCATTATAAAGTATTTCGTTGGGTATTTTTTAAAGGAGTCAAACGTTACAAGGGCTTGTATCAGAATCGCCATTTTTGCTCTTTCATTTTCTTAGAAAGATTTATTTTAAAGAACTATACTTTTGATAGCAATGCATCTAGTTAGTCAGCGGTATATCTAGTTAGTCCGTGGAATGCTTATATATAGTGGTATGGGGCGATCCGGATGGGGGTACGCACAAATATTTTATAATGGTGGAAAACACTTAAAATAAAAAAAAAATGCTTTAAGTAAAATCTAAAATAAAAGCTTGACTTTAATTTCTTTAAAAAAAACTATACTTTTGATACATGTAGTTAGTCAGCGGTACATTTAGTTAGTCTGTGGTACGCCTTTATTTAGTGGTATTATGCTACCCAGATGGGGGTACGCACAAATAATTTTAAAATGGTGAAAAACATTTAAAAAAATAACGTATTAAGTAAAATCTAAAATAAAATCTTGACATTAATTTATTTTAAAGACCTATACTCTTGATAGCAATACATCTAGTTAGTCAGCGGATCTCAATTTGTGATACGCTTATATATAGTGGTACGGGGTGACCCGGATGGGGGTACGCACAAATAATTTTAGAATGGCGAAAAACACTTAAACCTAAAAAAAAGTGTATTAAGTAAAATCTAAAATAAAAGCTTGACATTAATTTAATTCTTTTATTTAATTTGTCAGTTAACTTAAAAACATTTCTATCGCCCTCCACCAAATTTTATTTTTCGTAGAGGGATGGGTGAGATAGGCTATAAGAGAAGGGTGTAATAATAAATGCAAAGTTTTATTAAGGGATACGTGCGAAAACAAGGTTAAGAAGCACTGAACTCATTTAACGTGTTGAATGTGCTAAAATTGTAACATGGATACAGTCAAATAGTATAACCGTTTGAGGCATTTAATATGAAAATGAATGTAAAATAAAGAGGTATTTTTAATTATAGTAATATAGTGTGTTGCACGTTTACGGCTGTATTTTTCTATAACATAAAAATATGTCAAGAAGCAATAAACAGTTAGACAATAAACCAATAAATAGTTTTTTTAAACCCTCTGATCGTGTAAGATGAAGTCAATATTGTGATTTTTTTCTCTGGAAAATAGTTTTCTATATATTTCCAATGCACGTATAGTACAAACTTTTTTTTGAAAACTTTTAATATTTTAATAGTTCTAGCTTTCAAGAAACACCCTGAACGTTTTATGTTTGAAAAATATTATATTTAAAAAATAAGATGGTTTTTATGCATTTTTAGGAGTTAATTTTTTTGTGTGTATTGTTGTGTATGTAAAGATGAAAATTCATCGACGACTTAAGTCATTCACTTCCGTCAAGTGAATAGAAAATAAACAACAACATATAAATACATTAAACAAATGAAGAATGTAAATAACAAAATTTATATGAAAGAAAATTTATACAGTTAATTATTTTTAGTAATTAAAAAATATTATATTTCTCTCTCAATCGTTTTTATAAAAAAATAAAATAAATAATTTTTTAGTAAAGTTGCATTTAAAGTTATTTTTAGTTTTTACATTGGTTTTACTAATTAATTTGTATGCATGGGAGTATAATAATAGATTGGATGATATAATCTTCAATATCATTCAGATAATGAAAATGCTTAAAATTAAAATTTGCGTTTTCATCTGTTTCAAAACATTTTACCGACAGGTTCAAAAATGGCGCCCTTCCCATTCAATACCTCCCCTTCCATCTAAAGAAGGTTTTGAAGACAGACCTCAAAGTATCTCGTATCTCTCCCCATCCTTTCCAAGATTACAGGATAACTGTTCAAAGATGGACGTGTTCCCATTAATGTTGGGGGAGTCACGTCGCCGGAGCCATTCGTGGATACCACCGCATCTAACAGGTTCCCGAACCCTCGTTTTTTCACTACTCAATTCCTTTTTTCCCTTTTTCCCCTACGGTGATAGAACAAAGCACTGGAAATTGCTGCCGAGTAATAAAACGGGTTCCGGTCAAAATGGAAGAGAGTTATTTGGGCCGCTCGTATCTCAGGGAACAATGTAAGGGGGGGGGGCAATTAAGCGAGGGGAGATCAATCGTAATTGAAAGATGTTATTTTTGGGGAGAAGGGAAATTGCGAATCTTTCATGGGGGGAAAATCCCTTTGTCTTCCGAGTAATTTGATTTCTTGGAATTGCAAATAATAGAATCATTTTAATGAGAAAACGGGAGTTGCATTAGTGTTTTTGATATTCGTTTGCTTGTTCGTGATTGCTAAGTAAACATATTTTAGTATATTTTATATTTGTTGTAGTTTATAATGTTTAGAAATGAATTTTTTCCCCACGTCTATTGATAAATCTCACGCACAGCCATCTGATTAGGTAAACATTCGAGTATCCTATGTGTGTTTATAATGTTTGCAAATTTAAATTTTATCTTAAATGGATGGTAACTAAAAAAATTTACATATATTATAATTACTCAATTTATATTCTCAAGGATGTAAATGAGTTTGTTTATTTTGAACATAATCCAAATGATTAAATGCAATTTTTTAATTAAGATCTTTCAGTACTCTTACTACAAAGATAAATATATTCATTAAATATTTGTAATACATACATTTTAAATATTATTTGTGTTTTTTATAAACATGTATTACGCTTTCAACGTAGATTTATATAAAATCCAGAAAATAATTAACAGACTTCCAGTAAAGACGTGTAAAATAATTTAATACAATATTAATATATTTGTACAAGTACACCCGTATTCATTTTTGTAATTGAGTTTAATTTAAAAGTTCTAAACATTATATTTTTTATACCAATAGCATATATAATTACTTAAGTGACACGTGACTGATATTTGATTAATATGTTAATTTTAACGAATTTCAAGACACATTTAAAAACTTAAAATTTTAAATATAAAGCACTATGCAATTTAAATGCAGTTTTAGGGCACCCCTGTGTCTGGAAATTAAATGTAATGACCTGAAAATTAAAAACTTCATAAAACTATTTTAGACTATATTACTTAATTAGTTATATGAAATTAATGATTTTACATATCTTGTAAATACAATTAAACGATCTTTAAAGATTTCTAAACACTTTTTAAAACGCAATGAAAATTAAAAGTTTAAATTAAATAAAAACGTTAATGAGTATATTACCTTGAAAAAATACTATTTAAATGGATAACATGTTTAGAAAGCATTAATTTTGTTTAGTTTAGGAATATATAATATGTTGAGAAAGCTATTTTGCCTTATCTGGTTACTTGTATCTAAGTTATTGTATTTACAAAACATGTAAAAATATTGATTTTTCATATCTTGTAAATACAATTAAACAGTTTTTAAAGGTTTCTAAAAACTTTTTAAACGCCATTAAAATTAAAATTTTAAATAAAATAAAAAGTCAATGAGTATATTATTTAGAAAAAAATTCGATTTAAATGTATAACGTGTTTAGAAAGAATTAATTTATTTTAGTTTAAGAATATATAATATGTTGAGAAAGCTAATTCACCTTATCTGGTTACTTGTATCTAAGTTATTGTATTTACAAAACATGTAAAAATATTGATTTTACATATCTTGTAAATACAATTAAAACAATTTTTAAAGGTTTCTAAACTCTTTTTAAAAGCGATTAAAATTAAAATTTTAAATAAAATAAAACGTCAATGAGTATATTATTTAGAAAAAAATTCGATTTAAATGTATAACGTGTTTAGAAAGAATTAATTTATTTTAGTTTAAGAATATATAATATGTTGAGAAAGCTAATTCACCTTATCTGGTTACTTGTATCTAAGTTATTGTATTTACAAAACATGTAAAAATATTGATTTTACATATCTTGTAAATACAATTAAAACAATTTTTAAAGGTTTCTAAACTCTTTTTAAAAGCCATTAAAATTAAAATTTTAAATAAAATAAAACGTCAATGAGTATATTACCTAGAAAAAATGCGATTTAAATGGATAACGTGTTTAGAAAGCATTAATTTATTTTAGTTTAAGAATATATAATATGTTGAGAAAGCTAATTTGCCTTATCTGGTTACTTGTATCTAAGTTATTGTATTTACAAAACATGTAAAAATATTGATTTTATATATCTTGTAAATACAATTAAACAATTTTTAAAGGTTTCTAAGCACTTTTTAAACGCCATTTAAATTAAAATTTTAAATAATAAAAACGTCAATGAGTAATTTTCCTGCTTTGCATTGCGTCAATGAGTAAACGTCAATGACCAAAAATATTACCTAGAAAAAATGCGATTTAAATGGATTACATGTTTAGAAAGCATTAATTTTGTTTAGTTTAAGAATATATAATATGTTGAGAAAGCTACTTCTGGTTATTTGCATCTAAGTTATTGTATTTAAAAAATATGTAAAATTAATGATTTTATATATCTTGTAAATAAAATTAAACAATCTTTAAAGGTTTCTAAACACTTTATAACACGTTTTACTATTAAAATTAAAAGTTTAGATTAAAAAAAAACGACAAAAAAATGCGATTTAAATGGATAACATGTTTGGAAAACATTAATTTTGTTTAGTTTAAGAATATATAATATGTTAAGAAAGCTACTTTGCCTTATCGGGTTACTTGTATCTAAGTTCCTGTTTTTTTAGGTGCGAAGCTCACCGCATAGTTTCTAAAACTACTTTCAAAATATTTAAATAAAGATAACGTTACGCAATTCAATGGAAACCGGATGTTGCCCTTAACGGCGACGAACACTCATTTACCCTTTTTTTCCCCTAACACACATTTTTCCCTACGCAAAGCAGGAAAAACTTAAAGGAGGGGAAAGAAATCACAAAGCATGGCCGAACGATTCCCCAAGCTTTATTGCGGCCTTTTTCGCATTGCAAATTTAAATGAAATTCTATTCCCAGCAAACCAAAAGTGCACACAGAGGGGGCATCCAAGAAAAACAGTCCCTCCCCCCCCCCTCCCCTCAAAAGCATTTAATTTGCGCATTAAGGAAAGAAACCAGTCTCCAAGAAGATAAAACTTTACAAAAGTGTTTATTATGCGCAGAAGAGCAGAGATAATTTGTAAATGGATGGAGAGGGGGGAGGGGTGTTTGGAATCCCTCCAAGTGAGTGGGTCCTACCCTTGGCCTTGTTTAAAGGGTTCTCATTAGTTCTCCCTGACTAATTAACAGAAGCTAGGTTGGTGGAGAGACAAGTTGTTCGACGTGCTCTTGGCAAGGGGCATCTTTGGGGAGATGAGGAGTTTCTCTTTAGCGTAACTCCTGTCAACTGCTAACAATGAGTGGAGGTGTCAAAAGCGAAAGTTCTGCGTCTCCCTTGTGGAGTTTCTAGTTAAATTTTGAGAATAGTTATTTTGTTTTTTAATATTTTGTAGGTGGAATAAAAATGCATTTTTGTGTAATTCTGCACTGTAAAAAATAGGTATTAAAAAACAGTAAAATGTACTCATTTTTGAATATTATCCATGCTTATTATGACTCCCAATACATAAGTTTTTCTTTTGAAAAAGACATGTACTTAAAAATCAGTACTATGGGTAAAAGTGAATAAACCTTTTTCCCTTTTGGAGTTTCTTGTATAATTTTGAAAATAGTTATTTGTTTTTTAATATTTTGTTGGTGGAATAAAAATGCATATTGAGTAATTTTGCAGTGTTAAAAATAAATAGGCATTAAAAAACAAGTAAAATTTACTCATTTTTGAATATAACCGATGCTTATTATGACTCCCAATACATAAGTTTTTCTTTTGAAAAAGACATGTACTTAAAAATCAGTACTATGGGTAAAAGTGAATAAACCTTTTTCCCTTTTGGAGTTTCTTGTATAATTTTGAAAATAGTTATTTTTTTTTTAATATTTTGTTGGTGGAATAAAAATGCATATTGAGTAATTTTGCGTGTTAAAAATAAATAGGCATTAAAAAACAAGTAAAATTTACTCATTTTTGAATATAACCGATGCTTATTATGGCCCCCAATACATAAGTTTCTATTTTGAAAGAGCCGTTTACTTAAAAATGAGTACAATGGATAAAAATGAATAAACCTTTTTTACAGTGTGGGATTTAAAATCAAATAAGTTGTTTATATTAATCACGTCCAAAGATCTGTTGTTTTTCAGAAATGTATCCAATGTTTAAAATTATGAAAATGCTCCATGTTACCATATTTTTTCGATTTGAATGTTTTTAATACATCTTATACAACTATATCTTTATCATTTACTAAGAATTTTGAAATAACATGAAAAGAGCATGGCATGAATATTTTTTGAATTGCTAAACACCGAAAAATACTTCACAATTACAAAAATCGTGTGAGTTGCAAATGACAATGTTAAAAAATAGATTTGGATGGTAATTTTTTTTTTAATTTGCCTTTTTTTTTAAACTAAACAACCATCGATTTTATGCATCCGTTTGTTGTTGTTTTTTCTCTATTAGACAAGACTTAATATTAATGTATATGCACATTACACTATAAATTAGGGTATTTAAAATGAGTATTGTAACCTACTCGTTTCTCTTTGATTGCAATTGCATAGTAAATGAGCGATGACGTAATAAAATTTAAGTAACCGTATTTTCTCAAAAATGAGAAGTGTGATTAAATATTGCTAATTTCAGTTTCTGCTCTTAACAAAGCCACCTGGAAAACTTAAAATAGTTCTTTAAAAAATGCTTTTTCACATTATTTGATCTCGATTGCTTAAATAGAAACTTAATTATTACAACTCAATTATCTTACTTCCCATTCTTTTGGCAAACCGTTTTAATATGTCTTCTGTTCATAGCTTCTTGAAGTCGATCTGGTAGTTTAATGGAAAACGCACTGGAATGTGGTGTCTGAGGATCTGGGTTCGATTCTCGATAAGTCTTGGTTGTAACTGTCGATATTTATTGAAAGTGGTTTATGAATGCAACCTATGTAGGACAGCATCTACTTTTTTTTATTCCTTGTACACATTTTTTAAAATTGAAACTTATGTATTGAACTATAATAATAATCGAATGTATGAACAAATAATGAGTATATTTTACTTATTTTTGAGTACCTATTTTTAAAAATGTAGGGCTTACATTATACAGTGTGGCAGTTCCGGATTCTTTACAGACTTCATAGTGCCGCATAATATACGACCCTGAAATAACATTTCTAGAAATAGTAACGTATATTAATAGCATTAAGCATAGTCAAACAAACAAGCACTATATAATAAATTAAACCGCTTATATACAATTGAGCC